>JAVTVY010032402.1:0-15484 GCA_036873755.1 Hanleya hanleyi
ACTTCCGGTCTGCGTGAATCGGGCGTGACCTGGATATGGGGTGCATGTACTCACCGATTTCTTGGGGTTTTCTATCACGGAGAGGTCACGTGATAGTTCAAGGTCATTTTAATGATAGGAATGCATGTACTGACCTGTTCATTCATCCGGGGACTTGTTTACATCCGGGTCATTCATTGTGGTGGGTTCTGTGCAAGTGTGTGACGTCACTTCCGGTTTCACTAAAACTACCTCCGAACACAGAAGAGTTCCAATTTTCCCTTAGACGTAGTGTCCGGATTTTCAACATCCAAGTTTTCCCCGGCCCGGCCCGGCCCGCCCCGCCCCGGCCGCAGTGCGCGCGCGGGTTATCCGGTCGCACGCCTGCGCGGCATCACCGGAAGTGCGCGGGTGAATTTCGGGTCAAAAGGTCACATCCAGGTCAAAAGGTCAAAGGTCCCCCTTCCGGCAAGGCTCGGTCCTCTTTGGGACAATAGATAGCCTTTATCCGCCCTTCGGAAGCATCCATGCCTAGAGGAGGGTCTCCGACAAAATTACCATCTATTTATCCATGTTAAATGACCAGTGGGGAACCCCCAGTTTTCCCCAGAACCGTATTGGTACGAAAACATACATGAAACCATGGAACTTATAGTAATAAACTTTATCTATAGGTGTTGCACGAGTCTCCACTCGCCGTCTTCCTGGTCTTTACCCTTAACCGCTGACATGAGCTTTAACTTTTAACGTTTAAAATCCGTATGTAAACACACCCATAGCGGTTCCTCCAGCGAGAATGTACTGTGATGGAGGGGATAATAAAAGGATTGACCTGTAATCTTTGTTGTTGCTCTCTTTTTGGACTAACCAATAAGAATAGTACGTATCACGGACTACACCCGTAGAGCTACGTATAGGTGCGCATGTGTGACATGGTCTATAAAACACGTCCCTCTGGATCCCACACCCCCATTCCTACGGTTGCACAGCCATCCCTATGCAACTCGCATTTTACAGCATGCGACCGTGGTTAATTCACTCACGGATTACCGAGCAGTGGTTCGATCCATATTTGCAGATGGTGACGACAACGAGGGGCGACGCCAGATCCTAAAAGAGTTCACAGAAGCGATCCTCGACAGAGTGCACTCGATGGAGAGGCGTGCTATCACCCACCACTACTGGATTATGACAGCCATCTTTGAATCCCGGACTATGGACCGAGAACGCTCACGCCGGAACCAGCTACGGCTCTTTGCCCTATTGACCCTGACGCTGTGGCAATGACAGCGACAGAAAAAGAACGGCTCTTCAGAGCCTCCACAGATGCGCTTATGTGCAACCGATATATACGAGGGTCAGTCACAGTGTGCGTCATTCACCGATCTTCATTGGGTCAACCATGTCACCGAGGGACCTGACCATATATACGAGAGACAGTCAGAGTGTGTGTCATTCACCGTTCGTCGTTGGGTCAACCATGTCACTAGTCCTACGAGCCATCCATCTACACGTCTATGAAGATAAAGTCACCATCGTTGAAGACCGTGGAGATGTTTGTTGGTCGCGCGCTGAGACCGTATCGAATACGGTTACGCTACACCGTGACGGCTGGACCAAATTTAAACGGGTGTTGAGCGGTGAGCTCGACGGAAACCTCATCCACATAGACAATACCATCTACGTACACCGTGGACCCTTCTTCCCACGCCTGGGCCGGTACCAAGACCCTACGCGAGGCTTTACCCTAGACCCCGATATGTGGACAGCCTTCGAGAAAGTGGTGCCTATTGTGGACCAGCTGTTTATACCGGACGAACCCTAGCGATGAAGCGGAGGTAGACGACGATGCCATTGATTATCCGGCTAGACTGTCAACCTAGTGACATAACCACCCGATCCGTTGATCTCACGGTGTTCTCCCTATAAATACAAGAGACAGTACAAATCTTGTACCATTCACGTCCTGATCATGACGGAGCCAGTACGGGCGTTTCTCAGCTTGACCCCCGGGGTCTTCCCGCACGTCTATGCGGATACGGTCGATATCATGGAGGAGGTAGGAGACATCTGTGATGCAGGGAGGGCTGGACCAAATTCAAACGGGTGTTGTCTGGTGAACTGGACGGCGATCTCATCCACTTGTGTCACGATGTGTACATCCGACGCGGCCCCTTCTTTGCTCAATTGCCTCGGCTAGATGGGGGTACAGTGTATTTTACCCTTCACCCTGTTCTATGGTCTGCATTGGAAGATGCCGTGGCAGACAGAGGAAGAGCGGTCATCAGACGAGTTGGACTGGTTATTTACCATGGACTATGTGCTGGCAGAAGCCAACGAAGAAAATCAGAAAGCAACTCCGGCCCAAGATATACCGTTATAAATAAACGATAGAGCCAGGGTCCATCATCATTTGTCATCATGAAGAGCTGAGAGGGGTTGGATAACTTATACTACAGTCCCGACAGTCCGGCGGCCTATAGTGCATTGTCGGCTCTCTATCGAGCGGCCAAACCCCAGGGGATACAACGTGCCCAAGTCCGAGATTGGTTAAAAAACAAGACACCTATACCTTACATCGATCTGTCCGTCGCCATTTTCTACGAAACCGGGTCATCGTGGGTGGCATAGATGCCCAGTGGCAAGCGGATTTGGTCGATATGAGCGCCTTTACCAAACACAACGATGGGAATCGGTATATCTTGACGTGCATCGATATCCTGTCGAAGTATGCGTGGGTGGTACCCATCCGGACGAAAACGGGTGCGAATCTCATAGCGGCGTTCAAGGACATCTTCAAGACCGGGCGCAAACCCTTGTATTTGCAAACCGACGAAGGCACGGAATTCTCAACAGTCCGTTCCAACAGTTTCTGAAAGCCCAGAAGGTGTTTTTCTTCCATACGTACAACGAGACCAAGGCTTCCGTTGTGGAAAGGTTCAACAGGACATTCAAAGGCCGCATGTATAAATATTTCCCCTATAAGAATACAAGGCGGTACATCGATGTTCTCCCGAAACTTGTGAGTGGTTACAATCGAGCCTATCACCGGAGTATAGAGAGAGCCCCCATTACCGTGACCCAACGCAATGAAGCTCAAACCCAGCGTGTCTTGTACCCCATGCAATCGCAGCGAACGCCGAAGGATGTGTTCAAGGTCGGGGACCCTGTACGGATCAGTAAAGTCAAAGGTCAATTTGAGAAAAGTTACTTGCCCAACTGGAGCGATGAACAATACCCCGACAGCAGCGAGTCTATGAACTGGAGGATCTTCAAGGGGAACCGTTGCTAGGGACGTTTTACGACACGGAATTACAGCCTGTCGTAAAAACAATGCAAGACTACTACACGGTGGAGCAGATTTTGAAAACCGAGCGACGCCGTGGCAAACTGTTTCATTTCGTGAAATGGCAAGGCTGGCCCAGTTCCTTCAACTCCTGGGTCGCGGCCAACCAGGTGAAACGACTACGAAGCCAGACACCACTACCATCATCCTTCATTCCATGAACACGGCGCCATGGACCAACAGCAGCTGCCTCTGAACACAGCGTCTCCCAAAACGCGCAAAGCGCAAGTGGGCTTTGTGGTCATAGTGCTAATCCTGCTGAGTGTGTTGTACGGAGGAGTGTTTTACGACGTAGCCTATCTCAGCACTCAACTTAACCAACTTAGATCTCCAGCTGTGCGTGGCAGTCAAGCCGGTCCACAGACCTTCTCTACACCAGTCAGCCCCGTGATCGAACGAGCCCAATCATCACCACTACACCACGTGTACAAGCCACATCGAGCTCCACACCAAGTATACAGTCAACATCTACACCAAGTACACCCACTACGTCTCAAAACCCACCGGATTTCATCACTCATAGTGAACAGACAAAGACGACCGGCGTTGTACCCACCACCACTCCAGTTTTACTCGTACCAAATTTACAAGAGCGGGTTACCACGACAGCGCATACAGCTCAAACCATGGACCCTCGGTGGCAGCATCCCTTCACTTGCGTCATCGCAGGACCGACGGGCTCCGGCAAAACGCACTTCGTCAGGAAGCTCCTTCAAAACGCCGACAGCATGATCACCCCACCCCTTGCCCGAGTCGTGTGGTGTTACGAAGAATGGCAGGCAGCGTATGCAGCAATGCCCCATATCACGTTCGTGGAAGGCCTACCTAACCTGGCCGATTTGGAACCCGACACCTTGGTGGTTCTGGATGATCTCATGGCGGAGATGGATGCGCGGGTCACCCAACTCTTTACCAAAGGCAGCCATCATCGACGGTTCAGCATCATCTACATTGTGCAGAATCTGTTCAGTAAAAACAAAGAACATCGGAACATCAGCTTAAATACCCACTATCTAGTGGTCTTCAAGCCGCCCCCGATCACCTTCGACTACGGACCGGAGTCTTTCCCGGAGAGACCCACCACGTTTACATGCATAATAAAAAGAATTTAATACTATATCATGGGTGACTTTGTCTCTGTTCGATATTCAGGAGGTAGCCCACAAAAGGATAAAAAGAGCAAGCATTAGTTGTACGTGATGTCTGCGCGAGTACGGAAGCACGCCCCGACGCTCCGTGTATTGAAGACGGCCCCACCCGAGTTGGTCCGAACCATTGTACGCGGTGCGGACCCTGAACTTGTACGCTGTCTGTGGGAGATCGGGTACAACCTGTTAAAAGGTAACGTACCACTGACTCCGGTTCAGAAGACCAAGTTGACCAAGCATAAAACAGGTCTCCGAACCCTAGTTCAGAAGCGAGTCTCTCAAACACAAAAGAAAAAGGTGTTTCAGAAAAGCGGCTTTCTCGGGGCCATCTTAGCACCGTTGGCCGCTTCCGTGTTGGGTCCAGTATTGGGTGGACTCTTCGGCCGACAATGAACCACACGAAAAAATGGTCCTCGTCGAACCACGGTTCCTTCAAAACCTCCAATCGCCCTACCCTGTTCCACATACGATGAAGACGTTCATGGACCAATACAAATCCTAACATGACTTGGAATGATAAAGGCGAACTCCTGGTACAGAATCAGGTGGTCCCCGGTACCCACATGACGGATTTAGTGAATGACATGATGCGTCAACGCAGGTCGCACACGGATCCTCGAGGATGGGAGGTCTTCGCTCAAGGCTTGAAAGACATGCATGTACCACAGAAATTGGTGGGGAACCCCCAGCGCTGGGCCTTTATGCAGCGTGACTCACCGAGTCGTGCACCACGACAGACTCCACAACCTTGGAAAGCCGAGTGGGAACCGGAGTCACCCCACAAAACATTAACCACGGCGGGCACCTACCTTTTTACCCCTTTTACCACGCCACCCCCTGAAACTACAGCCATCAAGATCTAAGTCAACGCGACGATCACGACGATTAGCGCCCAAGGCCTGGGACCCCTATTAAAGCCGGGAGCGGAAGCAGGACAGCTCAGTCGCCATGTTTTACCTCACCCTACCCAGTAACAGTTCGATAGATGTGTTTCCTGAAAACACCTTGGCCAAGTACGTGACCCATTTACCGCAACCGTTGCATTTACCTGGACGATGGGATTGTGGACTCGTGGATATCCAATACCCTTACTCGTGGTACAACGTGCGATCCAATGAAGTGTGGTACGAGGTGACCTACGAAGGAAAAGGCACCCGACTCGCCCTCCCCGAAGGCTAATACGATACCCCAAGGAGTTCATACAGGGGCTGACAAGGCTGTTGCATTATATGGCTCTACGGGAGGTGACGAATACTTCAAAACCCATCAAAATCTTTCCCCTCAAGAATCACGTGGACTTCGATTACAACGCACACAACGGCAAGGCACAGATCCTCCTCACCGTCAACGTGAGTGTCGTACTGAGTCCTATCCTACAGCAAATGCTGGGTCTCGCTCACCCGACCTACACAGGTCCACTTCGAGGATCGCGGGTATGTACGGACTTTACGTCTACTCGGACGTGGTGGACAACCACATCGTGGGCGATAGCAACACACCTCCGTTACGGGTGGTCCCCATTAAAAAGGCGTATGGAGATCAAATCACCCACAGTTTCACCCACATGCTCTACCTACCTGTACGACAAACCGACATCAGCACTATCACGGTGGATATAAGAGATGACACGGGACGACCGGTGGCATTCCAACGAGAGAAAGTGGTGCTGACACTTCATTTCCGACAAGCACGTTCTCCCCACTTTGCATAATGAAAGTATCTTACGAGTGCGATGCACGTAGCTATATGGACTATTATGCCCAACAGGCCGGGGGTGGCTTTCCGGTCTTTAGCGGTGCATGCGAGTACTTGGGCTGGGGAACATACTCAGGAGCATCGTCAAAACGTTCTTACCTTTGGTGACGCGAGGAGTAAAAGCAATCGACAAACAAGCGGCACGCAGTGGACTGCAAGTCGCCGGTGATGTCTTGGGGGGTACGGCACCCAAAGAAGCACTGAAACGGCGGGCCAAAGAAGCAGGAGGCGTCTTGGTCACCAAAGCACAACGCACCGTAGGGAATAAAAGACCTGCACCACCGAGACTACGCACCAGTCGACGACCGACCCAGCGACGAAGCACATCGAAGACCCAGGATATCTTTTCTTAACCATGTCCTTAATCCACGCAGAGCCTTGCCCCTCCACCAACATTGAATTTGATTTGTGGACCGTCCCGCCCACACAGACCAGTGCCGAACAAGCATTATGGGTGGAGCATCTACCGCTCTGCAACATCAACGAAACAGGGCCCATCGAGTTCACCATCATTAATGCGGATACGGCCTATGTGGATTTAGCCCATACGTACTTGTATGTGAAAGTCAAGGTCGTCAATAGGGATGGCTCCAAAATCGTCGACAATGCCACGGTGGACCCGACGAATCTCTGGCTGCACTCTATGTTTCAACAGGTGGATATATTTCTCAGCGACACACTCATCAGTGACTCCACCAGCACGTACCCCTATCGGGTCTACATCGAGACGCTGTTGTCGTATGGACGAGAGGCTAAACAATCTCAGCTGACAGCCGCTTTATTCTACCAGGACACAGCCCAGCACATGAGCACGGTGGACAATGCGGGATATAACAAACGGAAGGCTTTCACCGCGAACGGTGCCTCGGTGGATCTCATGGGTCGACTGCACGCAGACATTTTCATGCAAGACCGGTACCTCTCGAACAAGATCCCCATCAAAATCCGACTGATACGGGCGCCTACGACGATCGCCTTGATGGCCACTGACGTAAACGGGCATGCAGCCGACTATAAGATTGTCATCCAAGACGCCGTCCTGTATGTCCGAAAAGTAAAACCGAAGCCAGCCGTTCAATTGGGACACATGAAAGCCTTGGAAACAAAACCAGCCCAGTACCCTATCCGACGTGTACAAACCAAAGTGTTCTCTGTGCCTGCTGGAAATATGAGCGCCAACAAAGAAAACCTGTTCCTGGGGGAACTACCCAAGCGATTGATCCTGGCCTGTGTGGAAAATACCAGTTTCAGCGAAGCCTACCCAGAGAACCCGTTTGACTTTAAACATTTCGGCATCAATTTTGTGGCCCTGCATGTGGACTGACAACAGGTTCCAGCCACGGCTTTAACACCGAAATTTGGGCTCGGAAATTTCATTCGAGCCTATCAGAGCCTGTTTACAGCCACCGGTCAAATCGACCAGGACGAAGAGAATATGATCAGTCGGGAGGACTACGCGAACGGATACACGTTGTTCTGTTTCGATCTGACCCCCACCTTAGAGAACGACCATCAGCTGGCCCTCGCCAAGCAAGGCAATTTACGGTTGGAAATTCACTTTGCACGAGCCCTGCGGA
This sequence comes from Hanleya hanleyi, assembly GCA_036873755.1. Lineage (NCBI taxonomy): Eukaryota > Metazoa > Mollusca > Polyplacophora > Lepidopleurida > Hanleyidae > Hanleya > Hanleya hanleyi. Next base: position 7,806 of record JAVTVY010032402.1, read on the forward strand.
CCACCGTCAATGTGATCTGCTACGCCGAGTTTGACAACATCATTCAAGTGGACAAGGCGCGCAACGTCCTGTGTGACTTTGCCGCCTAACATGGATACAGACCAGATAACCACCGTGCTGGAGAATGACCCAGGGACACGTATGGTCTTTCAAGGGGTGTTCGCCCGAGATGTGTTCCTATTAGACCGTGTGTATCCTGCTGCTTACGTTCTCAACACGGACCCGATGGATCGGCCCGGTGAACACTGGGTGGCCGTGTACTTGACAGAAGCGCAGGGCGAATACTTTGACCCGTACGGCCTGCCACACCTCCATCCCGATTTAACAGACTTCATGGATCAAGGCACAGAGACGTGGTGTTGGAACAGTCAAACATTGCAAAGCCTGACCAGTAGCGTGTGCGGACAATATTGCTTGTTTTACCTGTACCATCGATGCCGGGGAAGAACCTTATCTACCATCGTACAGATGTTTGACGTGTACCCCAAGGCCGAGGACCGCGATGTACTCGTATATGACTGGGCCGCCCATCATTTGTACAAGCCCCGTTCTGGGCTTAAGTTCTTTCAATGTACAAGCCCCCTGTTCTGGGTTTAAGTTCTTTCAATGTACAAGTTTTCACGTAAAGCCACCCTGGTCTGGGCTTCAGGTTTCACGTGGTTGTTCTCACGTTGTTGTTGTTCACTGAATAAAAAAATGAGATCTCACCAAAAAAAACCCCTGTCTTGTGTGTTTTCTATATGAGCATAATGCATGAAGGCTATAACAGACATGTGGGGATTCGGTCAATGAATGGACTGAGAAAAGTAGCCAATTAGTGGCCTAGGATGGGGCCAAATGTAACCCATCAATGTCCAGAAAACAATGCAAGAGCACTGCAGTAAAATAGAGAGCCAATGAAACCAGACCAAGTACATGTTTCGGTCTAGGTTACGAGCGGGAATTCCAACATTTGACGAGGAGTTACAAGTTACAAGAGGCACAGGTGGAGTGAAGTGAGAAAGAAAATGAGATCTCACCAAAAAAAACCTGTCTTGAGTGTTTTCTATATGAGCATAATGCATGAGGGCTATAACAGACATGTGGGGATTCGGTGAAACTGGCTTTGAACACCGTTGAGAAAGTAGCCAATCAGTGGCCTAGGATAATCCGAAATTCACCCGCGCACTTCCGGTGATGCTGCGCAGGCGTGCGACCGGATATCCCGCGCGCGCGCTGCGGCCGGGGCGGGGCGGGCCGGACCGGGCCGGGCCAGGGAAAACTTTGATGTTGAAAATCCGTCCCCTACGTCTAAGGGAAAATTGGAACTCAACTGTGTTGGGAGATAGTTTTAGTGAAACCGGAAGTGACGTCACACGCTTGCGCAGAACCCACCACAATGAATTTCCCGGATGTAAACAAGTCTCCGGATGAATGAACAGGTCAGTACATGCATTCCTATCATTCAAATGGCCTTGAACTATCACGTGACCGCTCCGTGATGGGAAAACCCCAGAAATAGGTGAGTACATGCATCCCATAGCCAGGTCACGCCCGATTCACGCACACCGGAAGTGACGTCATACACCTGCGCACAACCGTGATGGAAAACCTTCAAAACCAAGTCAGTACATGCATTCCATACAGTCAGACGAGGTCAAAATACTCGCTTCTGATTGGCTGTCAAAGGTCACGATATGCAAATTTTTGAGGTCAAAGGTCAATGGTAGTGAATATACACACTCTATACTGGATATGACCTTGAACTGATCACGTGACCTCCCCGCGATGGAAAAAACCCTGAACCAAGTCAGTACATGCATCTCATAGTCCCAGGTCACGCCCGATTCACGTAGACCGGAAGTGACGTCACACACCTGCGCACAACCGTGATGGGAAAACCCCAGAACCAAGTCAGTGCATGCATTCCATACAGTCAGGCGAGGTCAAAATACTCGCTTCTGATTGGCTGCCAAACGTCACGATATGCAAATTTTTGAGGCCAAAGGTCGATGGTAGTGAATATACGCACTCTATAGTGGAGGTCAAAGGTCAATGGGAGTCAATATACGTCCTTGATAGGGGTTTCCCCTAGTTTAGGGGGTAAAGTCCGTGTTCCGTTTTTTATATGTTCGGGAAAAATCCTGATTTTACATGCACCCACCCATGCACCCAGGCCCCGATAAGCCCGGGGACCGATATGACCCCTTTTGGATAGGGTTGATAGGTGTTTTCCCCTAGTTTAGGGATAAAGTCCGTGTTCCGCTTTTTATATTTTCGGGACAAATCCTAATTTGACATACACCCACTCCCTCAGCAGGCCCCGATAAGCCAGGGACCGATATTAGCCCTTTGGGATAGGGTTGATAGGAGTTTTTTTCCTATTTTAGCGGTAAAGTCCGTGTTCCGCTTTTTATATTTTCGGGACAAATCCCAATTCTACATACACCCACTCCAGGCAGAACCCGATAAGCCACGGACCGATATTAGCCCTTTGTGGAAATAAAATCATAAAAAAGGAAATAAAATAGCCAGTGGTTGGCTTATAACACCGATAAATTTGTGCTAAAATGTGAGCTGTGAAGCGAAAACTACTGGTTATATAGGGGATTGAAATCAAGTACCCGGATATTTCTGCATAGTAGTTTGCAGCGCCCTCTATTCAATATGATTGGTTGAAATTATAGTAGCCCGTATGACAAGACCACTATTTTGCAGCGCCCTCTATTAAATTCTGATTGGTTGAAAATTATGGGCTGCACATGCGTATTGTGATAATTAAATTGTCCACCAAGCAGTGAAGGTGTTAGGCCCGAAATAAGCTCAGTCGTCAAAGAGAGAGAGAGAAAAAATAAGCGTCTAGGTCGGTGAATAAATGACTCAATCAATAAGGGTCATGTATTACACGAATATCAACGTAGACGAGCGCGTACCAAATGCTCTCTAAGGTTCGCTTGCCTACTGTATACAGTTTTAATGGCTGGTAATAAGCCCGATAGTTTCATATTCAATCTATCATAAAGATTTCCAATAAAATGTATAGTTGAATGTGCAGAAGGCGAATATGGAATGATTAGTGGCAAATGTGAAGATCTTTTTGGTGCTTTTTTACACATAGGCTTGTGATAGAGTTGAATAACATCACTTTTAATTTTCCGAAGTTTACGATCAGAATAGCCTCTGTTTCTTAGTGCCTGAATCAAAATAGAGCAAGCCAACTGGTAATCGCATACATTATTACAAATACGCAAAAATCGCAAAAACTGCGATTTAACAATGCCCGGAAATGTATAATGCGGATGAAAGGAACTCCGATGCAGCAACTGGTGGCTGTCTGTGGGTTTGAAATAAACTTTAGTATCTAAAATTCCCATGGAATTGAATCGGCTGCCTTTATATACCATTACATCAAGAAATGGAAGAGAATGTAATTGCAGGTTACTCTGTAAGTGGATATTGGGGTTTTGTGAGTTCAAAATATCAACGAAAACATGAAAATCGTCAATACTACCGCCCCAAATTCCAAAAATGTCATCTATGTAACGCTTCCAAAGAAGTGGTTTAATAGGACATTCTGAGAGAGCCTCATTCTCCCATCTGGCCATATATATTAGCATAGCTGGGCGCAAAACGCTTGCCCATGGCCGTCCCTTTGATTTGAAGGTAGTTGGAGTGGTCGAATACAAAATCATTGCGTTTAAGAGAAATATCAAGTAACTTCATGAACAATGAATCGTTCCGACCGGTAGACGGATTTTTTGCTAATGTATCAGCTATAATCTGGAGGCCATCGTCAGTGTCAATATTGGTGTATAATGATTCAACATCCAATGTAAAGAGAAAAATATTGGAAGAGAACGAATGGGATGATAAAATGTCAAGGAAATGGGGTGTATCCCGGAGATAACTGGCGTGTTGTTGAGAGATAGGATTTAGACACAAGTCTAGATACTCCGCTACTCTTGCTGATTCACTTCCAGAGTCAGACACAATCGGTCTCCCTTTCGGCATTCGAGGTTGGGGCCACGAGTAGATGTCTTTGTGTATCTTTGGTAGCAAATAGAATGCTCTAGGGCGGTGTTGACTCGAATCAGTCATATATGAATAATCTTTTTTAGTAATATGGTCCCCAAGGAGCATATCTGTCAGTATTTCCTTCATCATATTTTGGTTTTCAGGCACTAAGGATTTCTGTATGGGAATATAATAATTCACATCATTTAGCTGTCTAAGGGCTTCAAGTACATACGAGTTTTTATCCATTACCACCGTAGCCCCACCTTTATCGGCAGGTTTGATGACCACGTCATCAAGCCGCGATAACGAACTGAGAGCTATACGTTCGGCTTGAGACAGATTATCTTTGGCATGCATAGATGGTTGTGTACGCAAAAACTCAGAAACGGACCTTTTGAACGAAATAATTTCAGAACAGAGCTGGTGATCGGCTGGTCTCCAACTGGATTTCGAATGGAGTTTTTTAGTACCGTCAAACTCCGCCTCTCTGTCCAAGAAAAAATATTTGAGTTCAATTCGTCGAAAAAAAGAATCGACGTCGCTGAAATTGAGTGGCATTTGTCCCGACTGAATAGGTGTTGGGACAAACGATAAACCTTTCTCTAATAAACTAATTTCAGGTTGCGTGAGAGTCAGTTTTGACAAGTTGTACACAGTGCTAGCTGCTTTAAAAGAGTTGATATCGAGATTCCTATCTAGTTTTCCTGTTCACGTATGTGAGCGATCCAAGCTAGAAATAGCCGGTTTGCTGTATCGGGCATCCAATGGATGCCATCTGTGTTGTACAAAATAGTGATGTCGGTGTCAAAATAAATGAACGCTGTATCTTCGAAAAAGAGTGCGTTTAGTCTATCAATAAGAGACAGTTCAGTAGAAGAACCGTGTGACATGGCCACGGGATTAAAAGTGAATGTAGCTTCAGGGAAGGACTTTCTAATTTGATCTGTAAAGTTGGAGAACAGTGGTTTAACATTTCGTGTGCTATTGCTTCGATCGTTAACGCCTATGTTAAGAACAATATGTTTGATATTAGGCATGTGAACTCCACGTAACAAATCAGTTAGTTTCTTAATCGTGAACCCTGGCAAGGCAAAAATATGCCAATCTGGTTCCGAAATGGATATCCTATTGAGATTCGAGTCCCCTAGGACCAAATGAGGTTGTTGAATGGAACGAAGTTCATTCCGGAGTTTACCATACCGTGAGAGGCCAGTCCCTCTGATAGCGGGTACGGATGTATTCGTGACTTGATCCGGGGAAGTTTGTTTCTCCATAGAAACTGTTTCTGATTGAAAAATGTCGGAAGCAACAGTCCGAGCTTTTTTGGCTTCACAATCATGAATGGTAATATCCTTTTCCCTATGTCGTTTCTTATTATGACCCGAAGACGGGAATGTGGGTGACGATTGAGAGCTATTCGGTAAAAGTGGAAAGTCAGATAAAGATTCGCAATCGGGGACGTCCTCATCACGTGCACCTATTTGTGCATGCTCATGAAGCTCAGGACATTCTTCAATCTCCAAATTCGAGAAAGAATTCCGTAATGAAATCGGGTAATGCCGAAGCTCATTTCTGGAGGAAGGTGAATCGTTTTGAATGGAGGGTGTTTCAGAATTGTGCGAAGATGGTGACTGAGATGGCCAATGCCCAGAAGAAGAATGTATGTTAGGCGGTGGCGAAGATGGTACCCCCGCCTGAGGTACATTTTCCTCATCAGTTTTCGAATGCGAATGGCTTATGTTGTTAATCATCCCGAATACCTTGTCGACCAGGTCAGGCTTAATCTTTTTGTGTCTACGGGAGAGAGAGCGTTTAGTGGACTCAATGAGCCAAGGAGAAGCTCCATCTGGCAATGTTTGACATAGCTTCTTCAGAAGAGCATCAATGGCATTATTGTAATGCTGATGAATTGTTTTAGAAGCTGAGGACAAACATTTCTCGAATATGTTGTCAAGTTCTTGACTAATATTCGCATTAACTGCAGTCGGATGGATAGACTTCCGAACACGGTCAATTTTGTTTGACAGCCAGGAAGGGCTCTGATTCAGATGGAATAAACTGTTATGGTGTATAAGTTTACAAAGCTCGATACACCATACTAAAATATCTGGATCGTCCATTGTGCAATGTCTATCTGTTAAATCTTTGCGAAAAACACGCAAATCTGGACCAAACTTAGTAGCCTTACTGGCGATAATAGTGACCTTCATGTTTAGAAAGTCTAACAGAGACTGGATTAAAGCCAAAGGATCAGTGATAAAACTGAAACAATACCCCCCGTTTAAAACACTGACCGGGTGTGAGAAGAGTAAAATTGCTAAAAACACATGAGTTTAGGAATAAACATGTTATCTGATATTAGTTATAGCCCGACACCTACTATATACAACTATGTATAGATATAAACAATAGACAAACAAGACATAGTCTTGTGATGTCCTCGAGCGCTTTCGTCTTTTAAGACTTCATCAGGAGGAACGATTTAAAGTATAAATATTTGCAGTCGTGTTCGGCAATATTTCAGCCGAGCCACGGTATACATGAAAAACACGGAATCTAAAATTTTAGCACAAATTTATCGGTGTTATAAGCCAACCACTGGCTATTTTATTTCCTTTTTTATGATTTTATTTCCACAACTGCTTGATACCCGGCCGGTTGTTTGGCTTTACACCCTTTACACCGTGGACACGGCTTTATGCCGTCTGTGACAGCCCTAATACCGAGATTCCGTGTTTTTCATGTATACCGTGGCTCGGCTGAAATATTGCCGAACACGACTGCAAATATTCATACTTTAAATCGTTCCTCCTGATGAAGTCTTAAAAGACGAAAGCGCTCGAGGACATCACAAGACTATGTCTTGTTTGTCTATTGTTTATATCTATGCATAGTTGTATATAGTAGGTGTCGGGCTATAACTAATATCAGATAACATGTTTATTCCTAAACTCATGTGTTTTTAGCAATTTTACTCTTCTCACACCCGGTCAGTGTTTTAAACGGGGGGTATTGTTTCAGTTTTATCACTGATCCTTTGGCTTTAATCCAGTCTCTGTTAGACTTTCTAAACATGAAGGTCACTATTATCGCCAGTAAGGCTACTAAGTTTGGTCCAGATTTGCGTGTTTTTCGCAAAGATTTAACAGATAGACATTGCACAATGGACGATCCAGATATTTTAGTATGGTGTATCGAGCTTTGTAAACTTATACACCATAACAGTTTATTCCATCTGAATCAGAGCCCTTCCTGGCTGTCAAACAAAATTGACCGTGTTCGGAAGTCTATCCATCCGACTGCAGTTAATGCGAATATTAGTCAAGAACTTGACAACATATTCGAGAAATGTTTGTCCTCAGCTTCTAAAACAATTCATCAGCATTACAATAATGCCATTGATGCTCTTCTGAAGAAGCTATGTCAAACATTGCCAGATGGAGCTTCTCCTTGGCTCATTGAGTCCACTAAACGCTCTCTCTCCCGTAGACACAAAAAGATTAAGCCTGACCTGGTCGACAAGGTATTCGGGATGATTAACAACATAAGCCATTCGCATTCGAAAACTGATGAGAAAAATGTACCTCAGGCGGGGGTACCATCTTCGCCACCGCCTAACATACATTCTTCTTCTGGGCATTGGCCATCTCAGTCACCATCTTCGCACAATTCTGAAACACCCT
>JAVTVY010032403.1:0-15446 GCA_036873755.1 Hanleya hanleyi
AAATTGCCGAACTGAGAATCAACAACGACCTTGACTACCTATCCAGATGGGCAGCTCAGTGGCTTGTGACGTTCAATGCACGGAAGACAGTATTCTTGTATATATCCTTAAAGCATAACCCAACATACCCTCAACTATATCTTGATAATGTAGAAACGCGTTACCTCTCATAAACACTTAGGAGTAATTCTCCAAGAAAGCATGAAATGGGATGATCATACCAATTCTATCTGCTCGAAATCCCAAACTAACTTCATGTCTAGAACAAAATACGTCTTTAGAAGAAAATGTTTGGATTGCTTGTACAAGAGTACTGTCTGCCCTCTTCTTGATTATAGTGATGTTGTGTTTGGCGGTTGCACATTGACTGATTTTGTCTTTTTATAAAAAAAAGTACAAAGACATGCTGCAGTTATAAGTATTGGTGCCATGCGAAGAACTTCGTATCAAAAATTGTTAAATGAATAAGGCTGCGAACCACTTTCTCGTCGTAGAAAGAAGCATCGTCTTATTCTATAGAATATTAAAATCTGAGGAACCTGCATATCTTCAACGTTCATGTCCGAGGAAAGTATCTTTTGGATATGCAAAGAAATTATAACCTGCGAAATTCTGACCAGTATAGAACATTTCAGTGTGGTCATACTTGTTTTCAAAATTCGTTCTTCCCACAGATTGCTAAAGATTGGAATTCTCTTCATGCTTCCGTTCGAAATGCAACCTCATTATCTATGAGGTCTCTACTAACCAAACTTCATATCCTAAATATGTAAATCCGTTTGCGGGTATAATTCAGTTTTACTGTGTAGGATGAGGGTAGGTTTTTGTTCATTAAATGGTCATCTGTTTGGGTATAACATCTCCTCAAGCTTGATCTGCCCTTATTGTAACCAGAAAAATCAAAACCCTTATCATTTCCCCTTGATTTGCGCCATATTCGCTGCTCTGAGAAAGCCAATGCTCACCTCGATTACTAGCTTGATCTGTGCCGGGGTACAACACTGTCTTCTAATTCATGACTGCCCAAATTACCTGTCAAATTTATTATTGCGTGGCTCTTCAGACTTTGATTATGAAACAAATATGTCTGTTTTTTGGAATAGTCCTAAAATTCATTGGAGCATCCAAACAGGTTCATGCTCATGAACATGGTCAACCGGTGACAGATGAAGCTGATCCGATCGGTCCTTTATCAATTGTGTAAATAAAATTTATTCGGCCCATTGTAAAAACATATACATCATATGAAGTAACGAAATACCCACTTCAACAGAAGTATTATCATCTGACGACGATACAGCTCACCAATCTCCAGTGTACGAGTTGTCACAGCGAAACAGCTCACCAATTACCAATATACGAGTTGTCAGAGCATTTCCATCATAGCTCTCTAGATTTGTATCTAATACCACTTATGCCAATGCTAGGGGCCGTGTGGTCATATCATCCAAGTTGCCACATGAACAGGTACAATAAAAGCGTGCCTGAGATACATCACATATCACGAATCGTTAGATTCTTGGTATGTGCTTTAGAATAGGTTAACCGGAAGATTATACTGTGAAGTCATGTGGCTCTGCCAGTATGTCGGGACCTCTTCCCACTTCCCTTAAATGTGTTGTGATTATCTATAATATATAAAATCCAACCACCCTTCAGCCTCTTAAAAAAAACCAATAGATTTTGTCATTTAACAATTTGTTGTTTTTTCTGTGTATCTAAAATGTCTTTTTTCATTTTAAAAAAATAATTTATTGTGTTTTACTCTGTATGTAAATCATCATATGTATCTTACCTGAGGAGAGTGCCCCTTGGTCTTGTGACTGTGCATAATCCTCATAAAACTAAATAAAGCATTACATTACATTGCATTACATTACAAAAGAACATTTGAGATACACTGCCAAAATGGAACCTGTAACAGAGCTTAACTTATTCAAATGCCTCTAGTCTGTTAGCTTCGACGTTCAGGCGACCTGTTGTGCTCGAAACGAGTAGTTATGCTAAAATACGAAACAGTCTCTTGCTGTTTACACTAGTAAAGCAGCAAAATAATTCTTTAATTCTTCACAGAACGCTGTTTCGTACGTCCAATATACCAAAGGTTTATATTGTTAACGCACAGAGACATAAGTGACGTAAAACAACGCTTAACACATTAAATATGACACCTTGAATAAAAGGAATCTATGTTTTCAAAGTAATTACATGTGCCGAGATATTACATCGAAATATACGGGTTTAAGGTGTCATATTTTTTATATTTATAATCACCTTCACACTTAAATGTATCAGAAAACTCCAAAGCATACGAAAGCCCAATTTCAAAAGTCAGTCGACGCTGGTTTACTTCACTTTTGTCTCTGAGCATTAGCAATATTATACTTTGGTACTTTGTCTTCAAAAAAGACAGCAGAGTGAAGAATTAATTTTGGTTTTACAAATGTAACACATACAGGAGTGCTTCATATTTTACCGTAAATAGTCTCTTTGTGAGTTTAGATGATGGTCAATACTCAATATCACATTTTCCTGATGATGAACAGATAAACGCAAATATAAACAACATGGATCATTTAGGCAAATTGATATATTCTGTTTATATCACACTACTGTATTTTCATATATATTTGTACACATTACTACACTCTAAGCTCAGAAGGTGTCAAAAAGGTGCAAAAAGGTGTAAATCAAACGTTTACACCTTCTGGGTTCATGTTTACACCCTTAGGGGGTGTAAATAAGGTGTAGAAAAGGTGCAAATGTATGAAGATTGATTCCAACCCTGATTTTGAATATCAACAGTATAGTAAATATTATGTATCATGCAGAGTCGACAAAAGCACGCTGTTTGTCGACCAATGTAAGAAGTTATCAGATCAATATCTACAGTGCTGATAACTGCTTAGCTATCAGATAAAGTGATTTTTAACTTCATTTCAATGGGGGATTTGCACAATAAGCAGTGAATACAACGGAAACTGTACAAATTATAGGCTTTGATTGATCCACTGAGACAGGAAGGTGTGAAATGGACTAAACGGTTCGAAGTGATAATCATGACAGCTTGCTGTGCATGTTACCCATTAACAATTGTGCGATTATCGTCACAAATTATTACTTGATAAAGTAATGGTTACCACCCTGTCCGGAAACGACCCCTTTTAACACACCATAATCATAATCCGCGGCCTGCCTTTATCTCATATCTCTTTGACGCTAACGCAAAGTTTTGGTTAAACTATACATATCGGTGATGATTCTATTGCTCAATTAGTTTTTGAGTTTATTCTGGCAATGCCTAACAATATATGCATCGCTTCTATTGTTCATGAATCTGTAAATAAGCATGGCTTCGCTTCCCATGCTGTCCACGATTTCCAATATAAGCCGACGCGATATTACTTCAAAACAAACTTCCATTACGATAAATTGCACACAGCCGTTTTTTTCACGTCGCTCGTTCTATGCATCAAAGTGGACTTTTTGCGAGATGGCGACCTGCCTGCTGTTGATCGGTGAGAACCAAAAGAAAATCGCTTTACCTTTTGCAACTCCCAGCCTGTCGGACCTTAAAGATCACATTTCACAGAATGCTACCTTAGCTGATCTAATTGGCATTAACGACGTAACCTTCCAGGTAAATATGCCATTTTAAAAATATTTGTACAATATAATTGCCCCTGTGAACCCAGGTCGGAGAAGGGAGATACATGTAAACAGGTATGTATTTAGAGGGTGAAGAAAATGTTACATCTTACAGGCAATTTATACCGGAGAATATATTTTTTATACTGTCGGAATCAGTGATCGAAACATAGTTTCAACTGTGCTAAAATTGTGACTCGATTGAGTATTTTCTTTTGCTCACGGTATTTCATTCAACTTCTGCCAACAGAACAGAACAAGCTCGAAACTTTGTCGAATTAACATACATGCGAAAAAATATGGTGCTATGATAACATACACTTTTGCAAAATTTGATTAATATAATCTGCTCAGACAGATTGTTTGACCCAATCAACTTAGTGGCGCTTAAAAATATAGAAATTCTATTTAAATGTCAGCAATAGAAGGCCCCAAAATGAGATAGAAACGAGTCAGAACTAGCTAGCCTGGTGCCCCGATTATGTAGGTGCTTGTTACCTATACCATTGTGTTCGGGAACCAGGTTATAAATGATACTAGTCAATGCGCATGCGTACAAGGATCACGTGGGAGAAAATGGAGGGCGGTTTGATTTTCTTCGGGAAAGGCTTGTTTCAAACTTTGCGAAATCGTATCGATTTAGCTCACTATAGTCACACATATTTGTTAGTATTATCTTCATTAGATAGGAGTGCAACTACCTCGAACACGTCACTGTTGAAAATGTGCTCCAAAATGCTCAGCTCACATAAAAAGTGGGAGTTCATTTGCCTGAATGCGAATTCAATATGGCGACATAAATTTGTTCAGTGATAGCTTTGCTCAGTTTAATGTAGTATACTTATAGTGAATTTTAGTACACAGTGTAATAGGAATAGTTAATAACGCCCAGTGGAACACTTGGATCACACTGGAACGATATGCTTGGGATATTTTGAGGTACTATTTACCCTTACTATTTACACATATAATTTTATTAATATAAAACCAGAATTATATGATGTTTAAAACAACAGGCTTCAAATTGTGAACAGGGGAGATTGTTTCGGTTTTGAACTTCTCCCATGTTCAGCTCAGCACGGTGAAACTGTGGACGCCCGCTTCGCCACGGAAATTGGACATCCCATGATCAGTACGAGTAAAAGTGACATTTTTAAAGCTCGATCAAGCTAAAAAAGCCTGATGGATCTAAAAAAGCTCGAAATAGCTTTATCCCAAACCTGTTAACTATTGATTTTTACGGACACTTGGGGAAAATACAATACAGTAATACAGTTGGCACTGGACAGACAGCTCATATCAGACGAATGATTTAATGAAGTTACTGACGTGAAATATAGTTCAATCTTTTAGAAATTGTATTATGTATGTATTATTGTGTCCTCCAATATTTTGGGAAAAGATCTAGAACCATCGCAAAAAGAATGTGAAAATTACTTCACTTGTCCGTTTTTTATTTAATTGTTCAGTCGCGAACAGTCTCCGTCTGGGTCTAACTACGGGGAGTAGTCGTATATATTTATTAACACCGCCGAAATAACCGGACCCTGGCGAGGCTAGACGATCGACCGTGCGCCTTTATAATCCGATTAGCCTAATTCAGTCCACCGTTTACAGCAGGCATAATATATAGCGGTCTGACCAGCGCCGTTCCCCTGAGGTCCGGACCTCCACAGGACGGGTAAGCTTTTGAATACGTATCGTTTAAAAAGAGCTAGGCTGGACTGGAGAATCGGTTTTTGTAGGTTCTCTTCGGCCCCTACGACTTAGTTTCATGGGTATATGACGGCTTAGTTTCGTGGGTATATGACACAGATTGACTGATAGATTGTTTGCGGCACTTACTTAAATGTGATTTATTTATTTTCCAGTTGTATGATGCTGATTTTGAAGAGTTCGTGGACCTCGAGGGCCAGGATGAGATACCCGATAAGTCCAAAATCAATATATTACAGCATACGACAACAGACGGAGCATTTCACAATGTTCCAGAGCGTACTGATAAGGTATCAATGATTCGTGTTCTCCTGTGATGTCTACCCCGTCTTTGATATTCCATATGATACCCAATGTATTCGCACCACAAAGCAGTGTTTGGAAGTGAATCACTGTTATTCACTGTTAATCTGACCGGAACCGTTGCTAATTTTATTAAGTCTTATAATTATTATTCACTTCTGGTTTTGTAGCTACACTGTGATCAATCGTTTCAGTTCAATGAATATGTGAATACATGTATATTTGACTTACTCTGTTTCTATGCAGACTACCCAGGATATAGCCAGTTACTTATGTGCGTCCTTAAACCGCAGTTGAAAAATTTATATTTTTCCCCATTTCAGGAAAGCACAGACACTGGCCCATTTCAGGAAAGCACAGACACTGGTCCAAGTGACACTGTGGAAATGCATTCTCAACTTGAACAATCAACTGTGTAAGTCAACTTTCATACAGTCTGATTACCGTAGTTTTGTTTCTTTTCCAAAGAATGTAAACTTGATTCAGTTACATGGGCTGGGCTCGACTACTGTGTTGGGATTGACATTTCAAAACATAAATTTACTCTTGTTTCTGTGTATATTTCCAGTTAATAAAAATGGAACTTTAATGCATACGATGATAAGTATCATTTACATTGTGAGATTGACATTTCAAAACATAAATTTACTATTTGTTTCTGTGTATATTTCCAGTTAATAAAAATGGAACTTTGATATATAAGACGATAAATATCATTTACATTGTGGAAAGTTTATCAGTTGTGGTTCTTACTGGTTGTAGGATTGGACCCAGTAGCAGTACACCTACTCTTGGTCAAGAGCCATTGAACTTTGCTCTGCCAGCCTTTGATACAGACGTCACCCAGACACTCGAAAAGCAAACAGAACCTTCCACAGCTCAGAGGCGGAGAATTATTGATGGCCTTTTCCAGGCGATGATTCTTCTCACAATGTGAGTAGATTTTACTTGACAGAGAAAGGGGAAATACTCCCATGCTCATAATTAGAAGAACAAATCATGTTTGAAAATAGTTCTTAGAATTCAGTTACACATATAGAATTTCCAAAATATGTTTAGGATTCTATTCAGCCTCTAGAACCGACCGAAATGGCTGGACATGTAAACAAGGTTCTGTCACAGAATATGTTTATTCGTGACTGAGGTTTGGCTGCTATTGGTTCTGTATTTTGAAATTTTATGACTGAAATTTGCATTTCTCGGGATATTCTGTCTGTCTCATTCTCGTGATCTTTGGTTCTCGTTCGCTGATCCCTTATATGGATAAAATTGGCAGATTGAGGTCTATCATTCAAAAGAATTTGCATTTGGCTCACAGTGAACCCTTGATGTTTTGAAGATTGATACTTTAGGCTAACAGTGATCATTACTTTGAATGTATGTTCACCCTGTTGGTGCTGGCCGCCAATCAAGACTTGTGAGCGCAGTGGTAAAGCATGAAATCAAATTAAGCTAAGCTACCCAGCTCCAATATCCACTAAGTATGAATATAATATTGGTCTGAATTCAGTGAAGAGGACAATTGGCTCATGAATACATGTAAAGTTACATTGTAGCAAGGGGAGGTAATTTGACAGCATTCCTCACTCTTACAATACAAAAGATGTTAAGATTGGGTTATCTCCTTTTGATTGCACCGCACTCTGATTACCTGCTGGATCATCTTCACAAGTCCAGGTAAATCCTAAATCCTCGCAGAGGGTTTACCTGGACTTTTTGGGTGATTCGAATGAGTTCTTGAGTCGATGCCTCTATTATACAATCTCGTACATTTCATCCACCGCGCTTGTTTTGAATTAGCATGTCGGTATATCCAGCCTGCGGTTTTTGCTTTGACTTCTGATGTCGATTTCCGCTTGACATCAAAGCAGTTCGGCCCGCGATGAAATTGAAACCTGTCTCATCTGATATCTCGCAGCGGATTGGCCTAATCAACCAGCTTAGCGCGTTCACTGACTGACACCCCCCCCTCCCCCAGTGTCCAGATAATGTGACTGGGTGGGGTATCATAGTCATGTCTGCCTATGGCATGATGCATCATTTGCTGTACTGTCGTGATATGACTGAAAAATGTTGGATGTTACATGCCAAGATGATGTGCCACTGCCTGACACACCCACTTGCTGTTGATTCCTTAGTACTGCAGGGAAATATAATGATTATCTAATTATTAAAGCTATTCGTGGTTAAAAAAAACTTTTTGGTCAGATATTGGATGATGATACACAAATTCATAAAGAGCCTTCTTAATAACCTAAAAAACTGAATGGGTTTCTAACAACATAATACTAATTGGATTTGTTTTCTTCTGTTTCCAGTTCTTAAGAGACTTTGACACACTTGTGGGGAAGGACATTGATAAAGAGTTCCTTGGAAGCATGAAGAAATACACGTCAGCAGTGTTCAACATATTGGCTTCAAAACAAAAACAGGAGGAGTTAAAGACGCTGAAGGAAAATCCGTCATTGGAAGAAGATGATAAAAAGTGTGAGTATTTTGCAAACCTGCAAAAATGCAATAATCTATTGATCGGCATGATTTTCACTTGGATGGGCAGGACATAATGCAGATTAAGTTTGACATGAATTATTTGGAAGGTATATAGATTTTGAATCTACCAACCAGTTCGTAGATGTTGGAATACTGGACATGCAATTGTTTGCCAAATAAAAATATCACTTTCCTACACATTTTATCCCTGAATGGGTTGTTTATTGTAATTTAAATCAAAGGGAGATAATTAGCTGAAACTGCCTTCTTTCAA
This sequence comes from Hanleya hanleyi, assembly GCA_036873755.1. Lineage (NCBI taxonomy): Eukaryota > Metazoa > Mollusca > Polyplacophora > Lepidopleurida > Hanleyidae > Hanleya > Hanleya hanleyi. The sequence continues at coordinate 8,432 of JAVTVY010032403.1, forward strand.
CCATTGAGAGCAAAACAAAATGATGGGGCCGGGGAGGCTGGATGGAGCTGTCAAGATGTATTTTTCATCATTTAATTTAATATGGATTCTTTTTCTCATACAGATCAACTGGCCATTGCCATGGTGCCAGTCATTGTGGACCATTTCAAGGAAGACCTAACCATGCTGATCCAAAAAGAAGTAAGTGAATAATTCTTCACGAGTGTAATCGATATAGTTCCTGATGCTAATCACATAGATCTAACATACAACGTCGATGAGTATACAAGTAAAAACTTTAGGGCATTGAAGGCGGAAACTGCATTTCTTCTCTTTTCCCCTATATTACGTGTATGTATATATATAACTTAGTAATGAGCGATGCTGGTTCGAATTGGAATTTGGCCTGGTTTGATATTTTTTAAGCCTGTCTAGCGTAAAAACTGACACCTACCTGTACACACGATATGATTTATTACTACATCCGCAGGCAGAATAAAAGGTTTTTGGACATTCAACGTATAATTCAGAAGACTCAATGGTCATGATGGTAAAAGATTATGATTGAAGAATACTATCAATCCCATATGCTTATATATCTTTTATGTTACTTTCAGGTAACTCCTGCTGTTATGACACCAAATATTGTCCACCATCTCTGTCTATGTGGAGAAGCAGAAGCTTTTGGACACGACGGATCTCCTGCTGGGATTGAAATGCCTGCTCGCCGCATATTGGTTTTTCAATATATGCTACAACGAGAAAGTTAACAACTTCTTGACATAACTGGAACTGCTTTTTCTGAAGTTGTCTTATACAAGGCCAAGACCTACCGTTATCAGGACGGTGACAAAGTTACAGAAGCAGTAAGAGCTACTTCTCACTTACAGAAAAACATTCTTGAACCATGACGCTGTATCATACTTATGTAAGGGTTTCATTAACTTTTCAAGTAGGTGGTAATTCACCAAAGTAGCAGGCTATTATTATGGCATTTAACATTGAGTAATACAGACAACTAAGCAAAGTAGGTGGCTGCCCTGTTGAAAGTAGTCCCAAAAATTGTCGCCTTCTAATAAAACCCCTGTTATGAACATTCGGACACATATTAATGTGTATATTTTACCGCCTGTCCCCCCTCCCCCCCTCAACTCCCAATCAAGTGTCATTGCCATTTTTGTTACCTGTTATACCCTACTCTCTGAGAGTTTTTGATTTTCGGTCTCAGAGGCCAGGGCACACTAGAAGGTTATGTACAAAAGCATTTCATGACAGTTATCCTCAACCCCCTCCCCCCACCCAACAACTCCCCACCCCAGTGTCATTGCCATTTTTGTTACCTGTGATACCCTACTCTCAGAGTTTTCGATTTTCGGTCACAGAGGCTACGGCACCACAGAAGGTTTTATGCAAATCTTCACTCCAACCCCCCCACCCCCCAGGCTGGATCTGGTGTTGCTGTCAGTTTCTGTTACTGGTTACCCCTACTCTCTGAGAGTTTTCGATTTTTGGTCTCAGAGGCTAGGGCAAGCCCAGAAGGTTATGTACAAATCTCCACCCCCGGCCTCTGGTGTTGCTGTCAGTTTCCACCTCCACCCACCCCACCCCTGGCTGGATCTGGTGTTGTCAGTTTCTGTTACTGATTACCCCTACTCTCTGTGAGTTTTCGATTTTCGGTCTCAGGTTAGGCATCCCAGACGATTATGTACAACTCTCTCCCCCCCCCCCTCTCACCCTCCCCAACTCTCCCATCCAGTGTCAGTGCCATTTTTGTTACCTGATACGCCCTACTCTCTGAGAGTTTTCGACTTTCGTTCTCAGAGGCTAGGCACCCCAGAGGGTCATCTACAAAAGTATTCCCACAAAAGTATTCCATGGCAAAGATCTGCCCCCCCCACCCCACCCGTTGTCATTAAGGAAATTATTCTATGGCAAATATCTGTTTACGAACCCAGAACACTGATCATGGATATGTAACCGGATTGCTAGTTTTTATTTCATTATTATCTGTTACCTTTATTTTTATTAATTTTTTCCATGGAGTAAGTTGTTAAATCGGCCCCATACATGTGCATCCATTTGTATTCAGGGTGAAAAATCTAATGAAGGGTAACTTTTCATGAAACCTGTATTAACACATACGAGCAGAGATACCCAATTATTATTTAGGATATTCAAGATACCCAATTATTATTTAGGATGAGCAACTTATTTTACTTCTTGGTCGGTACCTGGATTGGAGTGCTTGTATATTTAAGTCTTTGTGCTTTGAGGGTTAAGATTCATCTGTATATATTATAGCTGTTTGATGTCTGTACTATGGGATGAGGTGAGGAGGCGGGGTCGCTGTCATATGCAACAGGACATGCTGAATTTGGGTTGGGTTGGGTTGCTTGTGAACTTTGTGCTTTAAATTGTTTGAACTTTGTGCTTTAGTGGGCGGGGGTAAAAACTTGTGTGTATATAAATAGTTGTACGATATCTGTAGGCGGGTGAAAGTTGGAGGCATAAGTGACATGAACATAACGTGCTCAATTTAGGTTGGGTTGGGATGCTTGTATTTTTAATCGTTTGAACTTTGTGCTTCCAGGGATTGAGAGTGAACTATGATATCAGGGAGGGCTAACATGAAAAGACCAATGTAAATGTGCTTTTGTGATTTCCTTAATAAAATATATCATACATATATTTTGTGTTAATGTTCTTATTGTGTACCTCAACCAAGAGCCATTACTGGGTGGTACGAACACCACTAATTCTCACTAAAAAGGTGCAAATTAACACCTTTTGAAGGTGTAATTCTCACGAAATGGGTGTGTTTTAACACCCCTGGAAGATGGAATCGTCTCCAGAAGGTGTATTTTAGCACCTCTAGAAGGTTTAATTTTGGCCAAAAGGTGTAAATAAACACCCAAGAGGGTGTAATCTCGGTCAAAAGGTGTAAATTAACACCAATGAAAGGTGTAATTCTTACTAATAAGGTGTGATTTAACACCCCTGGAAGATGGAATGATCACCAGAAGGTGTATTTTAGCACCCCTAGATGATTCAAATTTGCCTAAAAGGTGTGAATGAACACCCAAAGAAGGTGTAATTCTGTTGAAAAGGTGTAAATTAACACCACTGAAAGGTTTATTTGTGGTCAAAAGGTGTAAATAAACACCCATGTGATGCTGGGTTCCCCCAAAAATATGCTTATAAATTTGTCTGGAAGGTGCAAATTTTATGCAGAAGGTGTGAATGAACACCCATGGAAGGTGTAATGTGAGCAAAAAAGGTGTAACTTAACACCTTTTCGAGAAGGTGTAAATTTACACCTTTCGGAGAGGGTGTTAATTCACACCCAAAAGGGTGTTAGCCCTGGGACAAGCCATTTACACCCCGTAGAGGTGTAATTTACACCTTCTGGGCTAAGTGTGGGTCGTATGAACCCATGTATTTCAAGATCCTCGTGTCCATATGAACAGACACAATCAAAGCGTTACTGAGATACATCATACATATAAATCATAGGGGTTAAGAATACTGTTCAGCGATACGGATTTACTATTTTTGGTATATCGGGATGTCTTGCCGGCCTAATTAAAAACTGTTGACCGCTTCTCTCTTGCAGAAAACTAACGTATTTTTATGCATACTATGATTTTTTTTAAAATTTGGTGCTAATGCTGTTATATGAATTAGGTCTTTGGATTATGGGCGCAGAGATTCTTTAAAGGACGACGGCTGAATATTGAATGACGACGAACTAGACGCTTGTATTCGAGTGTCCAGCAGCAGTCTATCCATGAAATGATCTACTAATGCCTCTGGCCAGATGAGTAGATTGATTCAATTCCTGTTGTTGACTCTTTGATCTTTCTGCATGGCCAATATTCTAAGTGCACATATTATTGCAATTTAGAAGCATGGTGGTAGTGAATGTATGCTATCTAGTCTAAGAAATTCCCCTTCCTGTAGAAGCTTTATAGTAACCGGGTGGTTAAGAGCTATTGCATTTTCGGCTGGCGATTCGCTGCCACACTCTTAGGGAGGGAGTTCGAATCCTAAACGGGACTTTTCAATTCAACACTAAAATCATCCTTAAGATAATTGGTATAAATATACCAAGCGCTGGTCTGGAATAAAGGCTTTCGTTATTGATGATTTTGTATATTCATGTAGCTTGTTAACTAAAGGTCTAACGTTTATGCGCTATTGTGTGTAATTTTGTTATCAAGGCTGAATGCAAACAATTTATAACTTTGATTAACAATCGATATAATCATCACGCTGGACATTCACATGTCAAACTCGATCACGATTACCAACAATCGATTTCTTATTAGAGTTGTCAGAAATATCAAAATGACATGGTTATAATCTGATGAAGCTAAATTCCGCTTACTTCCGACGCCGAAGGTTTATCTTATAACATGAACTAACACGCAATGAGCAATGGTACATTCTTGGAGCCAGAGAGAAGGAACAGATCTCCAACCGAATGCTGATTACATCAATCGGTGTACCCAAATTTTGGACGGGTGGTTCTCAAGTCTTGGCATAGTTTGTTCACCGAATAAAAGGTAACAGTGAAAGAGTTCGTGTCCTCATGAGATGAATTTAATGCAACAAATAAAGGTGGCGAAAAATGATGCCATATTACTGACAAGAAATAATGTGACCCACAGTGACCTAGTATTCTGACTGGATATCTAAAATATTACAAGAACAAAAATCTTTTAACCCTGTGATGATTTGTATCTCAGCCATGCTTTCATCGTATGTGTTCATGCGGACATCTTGAATGACATGACCGCACGGCCCCAGCACCGGATTGAGCAGTATTCTCGGGTTTGAATGTTAGGTGTCGACGAAAGCATTCCTGTAGAGTCATATCGTTGCTTTTTAGTCACCAAACGTCGTCAGTTTTTCCCACCTCTTGCATATCGCTCCAATTTAGATACAAAAATCCAAGTGCAATGATGTAATAGCCTACATTAAATTGTGAAAAAATTGATAGTTTAAAACTATAGAACTTGCAATGCGAGTAAACATTAGGCAGGGAAGACAACACAACCATAAGTGACATGGTTTGTCTGTTACTTTAGGTGAAAGAGGGCACATTTTCCGCCATCTTGACTTACTTTTTCCATTTACTACGTTACATTTCAAGTTTGGTCATTTTCAACAGTCGAAGTTTTCTGACTCTTCGAAAGATTAATATTGGTGCTAACAGTGCCGTGTGACTAAGGTGTTGGATATTGGTGCTAACAGTGCCGTGTGACTAAGGTGTTTCGAATATGGACGACGGCTCGATATTAAATGTCGGATTTAACACTTGCATTATGGAGTATCACAATCTAGTTACGCCACAATCAGAAATGTCCACGAGTAGGAAAACTAAGATCGAGTCGATTTGAAATTTCTGTGAATATGGTAAATATGAGCATGGTCACACACAGTTTGTATCATACACTGAACGACGGATAGCTACTAAACATCGGATGTGGGTCTTACACTTTCGAATAACACAATCCAAAATCTGGTCAAATCCACGAGTGAGAACTCGCTGAAAACATGGTAAATACAAGCGTCTAGAGGTATTAATAGGTTATTTCATAGGATTCTGGCAACTAGAATACAAGCGTCTAGTTCGTCGTCATTCAATATTCAGCTGTCGTCCATTAAGAATTTCCGCGTCCATATAATTCAAAGATTTTGAACATGGTAAATACAAGCGTCTAGAGGTATCAATAGGTTTTTTAATGTATAGAATTCTGGCAACTAGAATACAAGCGTCTAGTTTGTCATCATTCAATATTCAGCTGTCGTCCATTAAGAATTTCCGCGTCCATAATTCAAAGACCTAATTCATATAACAGCATTAGCACCAAATACAAATATAAAACAAGTCATATTATACCTAAACATAGGCTAGTTTCCTGTAAGAGAGAAACAGGCAACAGTTTCCAATGATGCCGAAAAGACACCATGATTTTTCAAAAATATCAGATCTCGCTGATCAATATTCTGAATCCATAAATTTTAGTGGCAAAGTCGTTATCCAGAGTATGATGTATCTCAATTACGGTTTGATTGTGCCTGTTCATATGAACACCATGAGGATCACGAAGTACACGGGTTCTTACGACCCCTAGCCCCGGGTTAAGCGGAAGTAGGCACGCAAGTTACAAAACGTAACGCCATAGAACCTGTACGATACGCTCATATTTTGCTATCAGCAAGCGATATGTATCGCCAAATTTGAGAAACTTTGAGTGGATGCGCTTGGTGGTATAGCCCTGTTTTATAATTTTGTGAAATAATGTTTTGCGACGTTGATTATAATCGTCACATTTCACACGAGATCCAGCAAATGATACTAGGCGAGATATACATACTCCATATGTAGGTCGGACGTCCCACTGGAATATTGCTGACCAGCTGCAGTTCAGTTTATGGTGTAGAAATTGCAATCATCTCTTTTGTCTTAAAGTCGTCGAGAGAGAAGGCCCGCTTCATTTTCATAGAGATATGTCTAAATATGATGTGCCATTACAGCTATCTGTAGTTTCCTTCAAACCCAGTGAAGGCGGATATATATCCTACACTGCGCCATGTATATAGCGAATATCCACAGCGAGAAGATCGTGTATATAGCGTTTGGTGAATGAGAAGGAACGGCCTTTGAAAGACCACACTTTAGAATATCACAACCCAACATCTGAAAACTCAGATTGCGTCGATTTGAAATCTTCTAAAAACATACGATATAGCAGTAACTGTATCATTTATATGGAACACGAAGACTTCATTGAAACAGGAAATTCCGCTCTCGAATACTATAACAGTGAACGTTTTTATCGTTGACTGGACGATACGTTTCTGGCAATAAGCCGAGTGCCGTTCGGATTTAAGACGTTTTTTTATCCATTAAATCAATTTTAAGATGTTTAATCTCTCTAGCGTGGTATTTCATCTCTTGTTGGTGACTTCTTTTCCACCCTAATATTAAATTAGCTTCGAGTTTCCGGTGATTTGACTGTCTCAACTG
>JAVTVY010032404.1:0-14093 GCA_036873755.1 Hanleya hanleyi
AAGCATATTCTGGAATATTCTCTTGATATGACTTTTGGTTCAGTGGAATTACGTTTATTCTTTTTCACTATAGAGCTTGGTCCAAATATATATATGCAGTGTGCCCATTTTAGATCTCTCTTTACGAGACACTACGAAAAAAAGTGTTTTGAAATGGCTTCAACACAAACATTTTACGTTGAAATCAACTTAAACTTTTGTTTATTTCAACACAATTTTGTGTTATTTCGAAGACAAGGTGTGTTATTTTCAACATATATAACCCCGGTGCTAAAATGAAAACTGCTTTTTCTCCACTCCACCTAATTTTTCCGAGCCAGATAGAGCTTTAAAAGAATGAGAGAGTACGCCAAATAAAGTCAACTCTATACCAACAGCTATTGGACACCAAACTGAGTAATGATATATTATATTAAACTATAGCTATCAACGAAGCATCCTCGCTAAAACCAGGGGTATCTCTATCCTAGATTAGCCTTTGGCTCACAAATAGAAATCTTGACGTGGTGAAGGTGTCAACGACGGGCGCATGTATCAAGATTAATGTTGTAAAAACGTCAGGCGACAATATCGAAAACGTCTACGTTTGATCAATGTTTACTTTACAAACATATGTCGTATACACGTTGAAAGCACAGCTACACTAGTTATCATTGACTGCCTGACGCCATTTTAATGTAAGTTTAGTGACCATCACCCAACGTTTGTGTGAAATCTCATATCAACATTGTTCCATCATACGTCTTCTATCTGATAGTTGTACAGGGGCTTGTCATTGGTCAGTTGGTAAGTATGACTCCACGGTGTAGCAGGAGAGTATATCTGAATATTACTATCAGAATTAATATCTGACCAATGACAAGCCCCTGTGGATAGTTGCAAGTCGGCTAGCCTACCTATACCAAAGGGGATAAGAGCTTCCTGTTTCTGGGGGTCAAGTTTCCCGTTGGTATCCAAAAATCGTTCAGGGGAGAACTCGTCTGGGAAGTCGAAGTATTTGGGATCCCTCATAGCCGAGTAAAGGTTACACAGAACGATCGTGTCTTTGGGGATAGAATACCCGCCCAGTGAAGAGTCGACCTTAGCACGATGCGGTACCGTCATTGTGGCTAAAAAAGGAATAAGATACAGAAGACATTAATGCCATGACAAACACATTGTTGTTGTTTTTGTTGTTGTTGTTGTTTCTGAAAATTAAAACTCTAGAAAGCATCACGTACAAGTAGTGTACATGTGTTTCGTTATCTATATCATTTTACAAAATCCATTCCATTGTACATAAAATATTTACATGTGCAACATGGCTATTCTTTGTCTGTTGTCGTATAAAATTTCATTAAAATCCTCTCATAAAATTAAAGTTAATTATAAGGGTGAAAAGTACATTCAATGTAAAAATGTATATTGCAGAATGTTAGAATAAAGAAAAAAAGAATTAGGATTCTAGAGAAATGAGAAAATCCACAATAAAACTGTGGACTAGCTTACCTATACAAGAGAATCTCTCTACCTCCTTCAATGTGGCTTCTGTATATGGAAGCGAGCCTCTGTCCTTCAGTCTAATTTGTCGGCCTCCTATCACCTGATAATTTAATAAATATGAAAAATTAAGTCCAAGATTTGATCTTAAATCCCAGATAAAATATATGCTCTAATTATGAGATTGTGCCGCGATTAAATTTGGATATTACTATACTCGTATTAATTTCTTATTTTCGAATTTCATTTTAAAAATAACTTCATTTCTCACTTTCCATGTGTGAGTTTATTCCAGGTTTGTTATATATCATTTGTCTTCATTTCATTTTTAATAGAATTCCATTTCGAGAATTCTTTTATTTTCATTTTGATCAATCGTAATTCCATACCCTGTCAATTTCATCTTGACATTTTTTCTGTATCTCCGGGAAAGCGATCATATAGAGAATGGACCAGTTCAGGTTGGTGGCTGTCGTCTCAGAGCCCGCTACATACAAATCCAGGATCAGTCGGAACATATCCTCCTCTGATCAGAAAAAAAAACACAATAACAAATAAATTATTAAAGATTATTAAAAACTTCAGTTGTAGTGAACTAAAATAGAAAACTGAGACAGGTCAACAAAGGGCGAGGGTGTAACTGCACGTTGTGGTGTGGACCCTCCTCCTCCTCCACGCGAGGCTCGAACGTCACCGTAGCTAGTTGGTCAATTAGCTGATCGGGGTCGTTTTCCTTACTCCCTCGCTGCCCTAATCAATTTAATTAACCAATTAACAACGGTAACGAGCCCCTGTGCTTGCAGACTCCATATTAATTAATTTTCCAGAATCGCCCGACAAAAGAAGTATTTTTATAGGCATTTTTGGAAGTTGGCGTATGTTCCGCTGTTTAGTCTTAATAATTGGATACTAACTCATTCATTATTTTTAATATTATTATAATGAAGCTGAACTTTTGTTGAAGAAACGTCCAAAGTTAACAAATCTATGTGAAGCCGAAAGCTTATCACTGATAAGGTTCCAAGTAACGCCATCTTCATCACACCAGGCCAATTTCTACGTTCCAGCTTCGAGCTTCCAATCGCAATTGGAGCGATATGCAAGAGGTTGGAAAAATTTATGACGTCTGGTGACTAAAATGCAACCATATGACTCTACAGGAAAGTATTCGTCGACACCTAACATTCAGACCCGAGAATACGGTGAATTCTCGGACGTATCCTTAGTATCTCAGTCGCGCTTTTATTGCAGGTGTTCATGTGGAGACTATGAAGTATCCATATGGCCCCTAGCACCGGCTTAAGCGGAATTAGATACGCTAGCTCGGAAGCTGTGATGACAGATCAGCTCAAACAAATAACTCATCTGATGTTAATGGATGAACATCATGGACGTCTGATGGAGTAAACGCCTTAACCTGGAGTAATCTGGTAAATGCAAGAAACCTAGAAAAACTAACCTGTAATGTCCGACGTCGTACAGCTTAAATTTCCCACCGAAACAATAAACCTACATATATTTGTCGAGTGACATGTTCAGACACGTCAGTGTTCAAAAACTTGTAAATAGTCACGAGACATCAGAGAATAGTGTTGTTGATTGACTGATCTATATATTGGATCAACACAACCACCATATTAGGGGAAATGGCGTCGCTACTTGAGGATGATGCCATCCTACACAAAATCGGCGAGTAGGTTCTGATTGGCTCGTCTCTCGTTCTTGGGTGAAATTTCCACCTTGGATTTTGAATACAGAAGGTGGTCGGATATAATTAAGGCAGGTTCGAAGTGGGAACGTAGAAATCGGCTTGATGAAATGAAGATGGGAAAACGTAAGCTGACAAAAAAATAAACACGAACCGTCAAACTGGGTCCCCTCTCTCTCTCCCTGTGTGATAGCGATGTAAGTGTCGATGAAGTCCCGGACGTTTGAACGATCATAGTTTTTGCGATGGTTCTCGATCTGCCCTTTGATGAAGCGGTAGTTGTGGTCTCTTGCAGCCAGAACTTTCTTCCATTTCTGAGAAGAAGATACGATGGTTAACTGATTGAATCACATTTTGTCTTGTTTCGGGAAAATCTGGAATAGATTAGGATACTAATACGTTTTCCCAGGGAATATTATTGGGGAATTCAAAAAAAAAAAAAAATACCGTAGAAAGGGTATAACTTTAGGCCGGTAAAAATATAGAAAATGTTCTCAAACAGAAACACTTTTTCAGAAACTTAATTTGATACAGTCGCACATTGAAAGCCGAAGATAATACAGTGATAAATCTATGTACAGCTGGTACGTTCGGGCTCTTCATGCCCAGAAAGCTATATTGAACGACACTATATATCCTTTCCAGAAATTAGCCCATTATCGCAGTAGAGGGTTTAGGCTCTTGGATCAGTAGCGTTAGAGTAATCAATTAATTAGGCTCTAAACTCAGGTTTATCACACATTTTGGTGTGTAAAAATATGCATCGATGTGTTCAAGAAGTAGGCCTACATCTATACCCATCGTGGAAACTTTTTGTACACAATATAGAGTGATGTGTATTCGTACGCACTCCATCACATGCCGCTGTATCCTTTTGCAGGATAAGAATGACGGGCAGTGCCCATTTCATAATACAGGTATAACGAATTGTGAAAGAAACAAATGTATGGGTAACTTCTTTAACATGCTGCGTGTCAGCGTTTACATTCAAGCTTCTTTCCCTGGAGAAATTTAGCGATCTATTTCTTTCGAATTGAAAAAAAATACCTACCTCCATGTTCTGAGGTATAAATCGCAAGAAGGGGAGGTAAGTCTCGGGTCTGTACTGCGCTGCACCGGCACGGAATGCCTGTTCGATGATGTCCAACAGCGCTATCAGTTCCGGGTCATCATACTCAAATCTGGAAATAAGTCATTAAAAGTTTAATGCAATTGGTCCCAAGTAGTTTACCATTAGTGCATGTATAGTTTCGGCGAAGCAGTACTCCCTAAAAACACTTGAGGGAAATTTCACTCACGTAAGAGGGGAATATTTCACTCAAGTTGAGTGAATTCCACTTTAGTGAAATTAACTTCACTTAACCTAAGTGAGTAAGTTTGAGTGACTTTCACTCAAGTTTGAGTGAATTTCATTCACACTTGAGTGAATCTCACTCAAATTGAGCGGGATGAATTTTCACTCTTACTTGAGTGAAATTTTCAATCAAGTTTTTTCAAAGAGTATACATTTTGAAAGAACCTGTACTTAGGCGTGATATGAGATGTGATTCCAGTCGTTAAAAGAGAAGGCGTCTTGCTACGAATTAAAGTCTAGAAAAATATTATGTCCCCTATGAGCCACCGTATCTTGCCGGGGCATTACGTGTTATGTCCATTTTAAGATCCTTTCATATATATTTGTGTTGTGGCACATTCCGGACCAAAAGTAAAGTTCGCTCAATGAACCCTAGACCGGCGAGTCGAATCAAATGACGAGAAATGATACTTTGATATGATGGTGATAATTTTTCATTTCTCACCAAGTATAATAAGCTAATTAGGGTATTTGAAATATATTTTCCTTTCTTGAATTTTCGTTTCTTGATATTTATATAACCCCAGTTTCTCAGACTTGTCTCAGATAGGACATCCCCCAACAAATGTTGCCCATGTTTTCATCAGTGATGCGTTGTTCTCTTCATGCCGCTGGGATAAGGGACCAGAATATTAACACTTCTTGTGCGGCACACATACGCTGACATGAGTGAAAATCCACCCGTTATTTCAAAGAATTGGTATTAAAAAGACAATGTGCTTAAACCTACCTGTTACCAAAAACCAAAGCGGAAATAACATTGGCGATGGCTTTACTGAACGGTTCTTTGGGCCCTGCAGTAGGACGACCCCCTGATGACTCAAATATTTGGGCAACTTCCTTTACTTCGTCCAAGATTCGCTCTTCGACGAGATTTTTACCGACGCCAAAATCCCTCAGCGTGGAGAGTGTAAATCGTCTCAGAGCTTTCCAGGTTTCGCCATTTTGCCAAATAACTCCTGCAAGAGACAACAATATCATTTTCGATCAAAGTCATGCACAGATCTCGCTAAATACATCCAAAGCAGAAAAAGAAACAAACAGGCAAGATGAAAATGCTACTCTTTGTATCATGCTGTAAAGTGACATGCACGTTTTAGTTTTCCCAAATTAGCGGTACCTTGTTTGTGTGTTTTTTGTTGTTTTTTTTCTCGTTTTTTTTGGCGTGAAATCCACATATAATGGACTCGATATTTGATTAGTCGACCATTCAGTCGAAACAAAATCTGAAGGTATTGAACAAGAGGCCAATGTGACGTCACTGAAAACAACGATACTCGGCCGTTGTTCGATATTATCACAGTCTGTAGTCTTCTAAAACTCTCAATATAGTTACCGGTATATCTGGCAGTAGGAGATATACAATAATCTGATGTCCTGAGATTGCTTTTCGTAACCCCCCGGCCACCCCCTTCAGGAATTAGGTGCATTTAGATTTTGGCGAATATTTATTTATAAATGAGACTGTACCCGATACCCGTTACTTTACCGGATAGGATAAAATAAATTGAGGCCTATAGCTATTTCCATTGCCCTCAAAATATGAGTTCTTGTGACCGTTTAAGCTCATTGTATATGCAGTCATCCAAGAAGACTATATATATATATCCGCTTGCTCATTTAACTTGGTTAAACAAAAATACTGATAAAAAAAATGAAGAAAATCGCACCTCTGTAGTTTTTGCTCGTTTTCTCCGTAAAATTTGTAACTGTTTTTCTAATAACTTCTATACTGGTGAGCAAGCTCATAATCTTGTACATATGTATAAATAAATTAGCATGCCTCATACATTCAAAGTTATCCCTCGTTTCATATTTATCCAACATTTCAGTTGAAGGGTCGCGTTTTTCGGATTTTTTTTTATTGAATTTATTGAAAAATAATTTCCAGGACGAAATTTAAAAAATGAATCTTGCTTAGTTTGTTTGAAAAGTACATTGAGAGTTCAGCTGTATATATTTTCGAGTTATTGACATGGCTTTTTCACAAACTGCTCCATATAAGTTCAAACAATTAAGTTGTAGTAAAAAAAAAGGATAAAATTTGCATAAAATTCTAATTCCCTGACTTAATGTTTTCAGAAGTTTCAAAAATTCATTTTTGAGAATTTATTTATTGCAATGTAATTGAGCAAAAACTGAAGAAAAAAAATCGCTAGGAATCCTGGAACTTCATTACATCGTTGTTAAAAAATATTTTCGAGTTTGCATATTGAGTGGTATTGTCCCACTTTTAAATATATTTCATTTTCGAAAACAAATTCCGAAATATGCAACGGAATGCTTCATTCCTAGCATAAAATTAAAAATTGAACAATAAAATATCTACGTGATGAATTACAGAAAAATCTCTTACCTCTTGCGCCGCTGGTTTTCTTGATGCTTGATAAATGGCGTGGTCGATCCAGGAAAGCATCAGCTTTAGTAACCAGGGCCTCTTTGATGGAATCGAAACTGTTGAGCACGACGGTATCCTGGGCTCCCATTTTAACATAAAATATATCTCCATATTTTTTGGCCATTCGTATGAACATACGAAATGGTTGTTGTTCCCAGGTTAGCAGTAAGAACGTTCCAATAACGGGAACCCGTAAAGGACCGGGCGGTAAGTTTTTACCGCCACCAAAGAACTTATACGCTGCCCAGACTGTGAGTATTGCTATCGCAAGCAGCGCCAGGCAGAATGTCAACGCCATTTTTCCTCTTTTTTTTTAACCAGTTCTCTAAAGCGATGTGACTCCGGAGAATAACAAATCCGAAGTGATTTGATCCAGACGGTTTCCTATGTTATATATTTTTCAAAACACCAATATGGTGCCAAAAGAAAATACAACAGAGGATCTACTTCATAATTTCCCACCGGGGTGTGTTCTGATTGCAGATTGCATGTTGGAGGTGTGACAGCTGTGTGACATCAACATCTCTATGCGCCCATAATGAATAGGCAGTACAGTTTGTTGTGTGTTGTCTTAGTGAGTGCATATGTATATGTTAAAGCTGTGACTGAGAAAATATCAAAATAAACATTAAATACACGCTGCTTGTTGCAGAAAATGATTTAGTCTGATTTATTTAATAATATCCTGATGTTTGTCCTATATTTGCACTTTCATATTTTTGAAATTATTAGACATTAAAATGTTTTATCTTTTATCATACCATGTGATCAACTTTAATTTATGTTTGCCATATCCTAATGTTTGCAATTAAAATCAGAAGTATCAAATATTGAACAGAAGCATTCTCGCGTTGGAACGCCGATACACACATTTTGGATTGCGAAATTTAAGATAAGCATTATCCAAAGATACGATATTTTATGTCAGTTTTGTTTTCAAAAAAATATACACGAGGTCTAAAATAAATAAATATATAAATAAATCATAATGACCTAATAAGCAGTGTTGACATCTACAACGTTTCCCGCAAAACATTTTACACACCCACTAATATGGAGTAATACAATCTGATTAAACCAGATCTACAAAAACCGCTCCCCATCTTAGTTGTCTTAAATCAGCGACATGTAAGGTCTGGTCAGAAGTGGATGAAAGGTATTAATCAGTTTGGAAATAATAGTAATGAATTCAGAAATATACAGCGTTAAAATACGCATCGTACTCTAAACGGATAATACACATATAGCTACCGCAGTTCGATCTGCGAACTAAACGTCAAGGGACGATGCAAAATATGGCGAATATGTTGTACATGTTAGCAAATTATGAATGTTTGAAGAAATAAAATGAGGCGAATATTTACACTATTAAACTACATATAAGTATTAAGAGATATTTGCTCACAGCAGCAAATTCTGAATATTTTAACTGAAGAAATTGCAAGTCAAACTAAAATATTGAATTATGTATGTATTTATATATAGCAAGGAAACGGGGACATTATTTGTATAAACCCGAAAGTGCTCTTTCTTAACAAGAAACCAAACTCCAAAATGGAGCTTAACCAAATGAAATGAATATTCTGCGAATGATTACTGCTTGTAGATATCGAGTACCGATAAAACACATAAGTATATGCATGTATAATCTGTTCGTAATATTTGTTAATTATATAATCATTAAAACATATATTTGTATACCGTATTGTAAAATCTGAGATGGGGAGATGCGGGCGTCTGGTAGGGGAGGGAGAGTTGAGAGCCCCACCCAGACGGCATAGTTTGACAGCTGTTGATTGCAAACAGCCTGCAACATCAACAATTTTTAACCAATCAATCAAATACAAATATGCTCGTTCACTCGGTAGGACACCGTTTCAACAGGTATCGGTGACATTCTCGCACAGTGACACCTGGGCTCCATGTATACCTTGTTGTTGTTGTGTGTTTTTTAACACCTGTGGCACGTGTCCAGTTTTCAACATGTTTTCTCGTCATTAACTGTGATTTCACCTGATTACATTAATTTTATCATTTTATCATGAAGAATTGGGGTTCGGTCAGGCACTCGGTGTGAACGTTCCAACAATGTACTTGACGTGTTTCCTATACACTCAATTAGAGAAGTAGGCAATCTTCCCTTCTTCGGTATGAATATCTAGAAAAGATCCCCCCCCCCCGGAAATATTCCCCACCCCTGGTAAATACCCCTAAATTTAACTCCCCCTAGGATCCCCCCGGGAAAAAAATTCCCCTACCCTTCAGATTTCTCAGTGTTAGGTAAAAACCACAGAACAAAATATATAAAAAATATAAACATGCATGGTTAATTTCAGTCATGCAATATTATCCTGGTAATGACATGTTACAGACAATACATATACATCACTACAATCAGTAGTACATATTCATATTCTGACGATATGTGCCAGTCACGTATGTTCGTTCGAAGTAGGTCATGTTCATGCACCTAATAAATGTACTTACTGTAACAGGACATTATAGGTAATATAGCATGACTCAAATAAACCATGTATATATTTTTATATATATTTTGTTCTGTTGTTTGTACCTAACATTGAGAAATCTGAATCTGAAAGGTAGGGGGAATTTTACCAGGTGGGAATATTACCGGGGGGGTATTTCCTGGGGGAATTTTTCCAGGTTGGAACATTTCCGTACCCCGAATAGAAACTTCACTGCCTGAAAGGTTGTCGCTATACATACTCAAATCTGAGTGTAAATTATGAAATCGAACATTTTGTTCAAACTCATCATGTAAAAAGATGGAAAATCGGCAAAAGCGAGCTTTGCGCTTTGTTTATAAAGACCATGTCGAGCTTTCTACGCCGAGCAGGTATCACTTTCGCTTCCGTTCTGTAGCACGCGTCAAATCCGACATTCAATATTCAGCCGTCGCCCATACCAGAATTACAGCATCAATAATCGACAGACCTATTTCGTATGACAGTTGTCACAATTCCAGATGTGCATGAAATAAAAAATAATAATAATAAAAACACAAAATGTTTCTCTACAAGAGAGAAGCGGTCAACAGTTTTCAATGATGTCAGCAAGAGATGGTGATGTTCTATACATAAAATCCTAATCACTGACCATTACTCTTTTTCAAAATGAATTCGTTTCCAGAGTATGCATCATCCGAACGCATGGCACGATCATACGTAGACACTTCTGCTCTTAGCCATGCGGTAACCGGTGATATCTGAGTGTATTAGGGCGTTTCCCAAATGGTCACATCCGATTGGTCCCGTTACATCCGACATCGGCGCAATTACATTCTTAAAACGAAGACACACCTCCAGAAAGCGATCGATTGAAATGATTTCTTGGTGGGCCTTGAAGTGCCCCCATGACAAAATAAAAAGCATACAATTTTCCTGTAAACTGCCGCCGATTTAAAAAATTTTCAAATATGTTACGCCGTTTATAATATGATTTCCCCTAACAAAACAAAGAAACATGCTCCATTAGAGTGAGAAATAAAAAAGCTGATTCACACAACTTCGTGTTGGTCTCGCGTAGAATCCCACAGTCTTGCGCCTCGAGCGCTCAGTTGAAATTGACATGTCTCATGTCTGAGATTCGCAGGTCAAAATATTTGAATACGGATAATTTCATTGGATCGTTTAAATAAAGCGGGCATGTGGCTTGGTGCTTGGGGAAGCTGACGTCGGGCGAAATACACGGAGAATGAAGTCAATGAGCTAAGGGCAGTGTTAAGTGAAACGTGAAATGCCCTTAGCAAGCTAAGATGAGAGTATCATTGTATCTCAGTCATGCTTTGGTTGTTCATTTGAACATCATAGAGATGTCAAACACATGATATTCATACGGTCCCTAGGTTAAGCGGAATTTGACACAGGTTACGAAACGTAGCACCAGAGATATTGCACGCTACGGTCATAATTTGCCGTCAGTGCATGTACGACATTTATCACAAAAATTGAGAAACTTGGTGTATGGTGGTATATTCCTGTTTGACAATTTTCCGCAGTAATATTCTGTGGCGTTGATTAAAATCGTCACAGTCTGCACATGATCTAGCAAATGCTACCAGGTGAGATATGTATACGCCATATACAGGTCCTTCTGGAATATTTTTATCCAGAAATGGGTAGTTAACTATGTCAAAATTGTAATGGTCTCTCTTTTCGTAGAGTCGACGTGAGACAAAACCTGATCATCTACCTAGTATAATCCGTGGCGTGTCCTACTCCTCCTACTCCGCTTTACTGTCCTACTCCTCCTACTCCGCTTTACTCACTGCATGCACAGCGGGTCGCATAGGTGTGGCGCGGGATAGGGTGGGGCGAGAGACCTGGGGTTTTCACTACCTCAGATTCCATGGGCCGGGCTTGCACCCTACAGTAGAATCGGTCGACTGCGCATGCGCGATGAGTAGTGCGCGATGAGTAGTATAGAAAGGGCGCGCGATCTCCCTATACTAATAAAGAAGCCGGCCAGGGAGGCAAGAGACATGTGGGTTTCACTGTGGCGTATGAGGGTCGGCTCATGTGGGTTTCACTTCATCCGTGGTGTATGAGGGTCGGCTCAGATCCCCTGGGGTGGGGACATGCCCCTGAGGGCAGTGGGTGGGTTCAATGAAAGCTCGTTCTTGTAAGGATATAAGTCCATATATGATGTTCTATCTGGACTGTCAATGTTTTCCTTCAAGTCCAGTGAAGGGGGTAAATATCCTTCACAGCGTCACTAATATAGTGATTATCCAGTGGTATGATATTATTTTTATAGCTTCTTGTGAATGAGAAGGAACGGGAGTTAATGGTTAACTTTTGACAATTTCTGCATACAGGCGTATACGAGAACCGATATAGGTCTGTCAGAAGTGCATCACCACGAACGCCATGGTCAACCTGTACCCTGACGTTAGACGAGAGAGGGGAAAGAAAGGCCTGATTAGCGAGGGTGTTAAAAGTTGTGCATAGTTTTGTGCCCATTCGGATACCTATACGCTGTTGGTATCTCCATGGCGCTACGTTTCGTAATCTGTGTCCAATTCCGCTTATCTCGGGGCTAGGGGCCGTTTGAATGTCATGTGCAATACATCTTTATGGTATTCAAATGAACAGTCATAATCAAAGCATGACTGAGATGCGAATTGGAATTCATTTGCCGAATTTCATATAAATATTGTTAATGATAAATTCAAGAAATTGTATAAACAAAGAAACATCGCAAGAAATGATATCCTTTACGGGCAGCGGAACTGAAGAAAGACTTGTGGCTTCCGATATTAACAAACCGGTGACTAGTTTTATTGAACACCGATAGTATTAATGAACTAAGGTGTTCAATGAGCAATCTAGGTAAACCAAGATGGTATACCTGGGAAATGTTCCATGATATTATAACTGAGTTTACTGAGATTGTTCAATGAGGTCCTGATGACGACTAGTATTATAGAGAGACGAGAAATCCCAATTAGATACATGTCAATACTGTATGTATCCTTTGCCATCTTGTTCTTCCGTAAGACTTTCCGAGTTTTTAAGTATCTAAATGCATTCGACATCTGAATTGTTTGAAATTTCCGCACAATTATTCCCCCCAAATTATTTAACTGCTTGCATAGCTCTTTTTAACAAAATGGACAGAAATTTAGTTGTTCAACTTCTGGAACCAGCTATAAATCTAGCTTCGTATGTTGTTTTATTCATTTTGTGAGTCCAGTGCAATTTTGGTATATCGGTTTGAGTGGTAGGAAGGGAAACACCTTTTTCCTTGTGAAACTGCTTGTGCTTGTTAAATATGTCCGCCAATGTAATTCCAGTGGAGGAGTAAGTTGATACAGAAGCAAGTGGAATAATTATACTCAATTCCCACAGTAATAGTAACATTTACTTACAAATATTTTATTATATGGAGCTTTGTCTGCTTGAAAAATAACGAATTTATTTTGGATGTCTGCAACGAGGTCTTCAGCCATTCTCTCAGTGTTTTGTTTGGGGAATGGTATGTCTCTCGATGTGGGGGATAATATCGAAAACCTTGGTTTTCTTTTTCTTTTTTTTTCTTTGATAGGCATTTAGAAGTCGGGGTCTATAACACAAGGCTATTCTATGGATAACAACTTCTTTATTGCTGTGGAGCTGACGTTTCGTTAGAGATACTTCCAACTTTTTCAAAGTAATTCCAGTGGAGGGATTTTTCATTAGCTTTGAAAAAGTTGGAAGTATCTCCAACGAAACGTCAGCTCCACAGCAATAAAGAAGTTGTTAACCTTGGTTATGACAAGATCCAACCAGTCAGCGAGTACTGTAGGTCCTACTTTTACTCGTTTCGACCACTCAGCAACGCACTGTGCAAGTGTGCTAAGGATTACATTTTGGTCGACCATGAGATTGATATTCCTCGGCTCTCTATATTTTGGTCCCTTCCCCAAGAGTATTTGAAGGTCCATATTGCACATCAAAGTTACCAATCACTATATATCTACATGGCTTAAAGACGAATGTGAACGACTCTGTCACACGTAAAGGCACCAGCCGTGTATTCGTTCCAGTGAAACTCTTTGATGGCTTTAGAGTAATTAAAAATATTGCTTGCTCTTGATTTAGTGTACTCTTGAAATAATTAGGTACAGCATTGGGAACCTTTATTATATCCAAATACAGAAGTTTCAAGAATAACCGGTCTCAATTGTTTTCACTGAACGATATTCCACGCAAAACCGTACCACTAACTCCCATTTCTGTCCGTCCTTGACGGAATATGACATTAGTAACACCAATAACTTGGAAAATATCATAAACAAACAATGTTCCCTGTACCTTATTATCTAAAATGTGTCAATGAATTGCATAAGATGAAAATAAACAGGTGCCCCTATGAATTCTTCGTACAGTTTTTAGTTTAGCGGAACAAAACACAAATGACATTAGTAACATTTGTGTTACTAATGTCATTTTTCCGTCAAAATCTATTTTGTATATGTAATTTCTTATAACAGAAGCACTTGCATATGCTCAGTGGAATTAGGCCAAGCATATTGATGTATCCGTACCATTGTCAGTGTATGTCATCGCCCATGCTGTAATATTGAGCCTTTTCAAAAAGTTTCTAATGCCATTTCCGTCAAGGGAGTTGGACGGAAATGCCATTAGAAACGT
>JAVTVY010032405.1:0-137351 GCA_036873755.1 Hanleya hanleyi
CGCATAATAGTTATCAAAATCTCTTTTTTTCTTTATCAGAAAAAAAATTGCTAATATCAAAATAAACGTTTATTTTCGATATCAAATTTTTTTATATCAATTTTTTTTATATCAAAATAGTATTTTTGATATAAAAAGGATTTGTGATAGCAAAAAAAAAAAAGATTTGTTGATATAAAAAATAAACGTTTAGTTTTTATATCGAAAATTCTTTCTTTAAATCAAACATTCTAATTTTGATATAAAAAAAATATTTTTTTGATATCAAAAATAATTTAATAAATACCAAAACGGCTTGCTCTAACAGTAGAAAGTGTAAACTCCTATGCTATAAGACAGGCGCGGCGAATTCAACATTGGGGGTGCAAATCGGGGATGGAACAGGGAGAGGGTGTCCCACTCCCGCATTGTGGGGGCTTCGGGGGTATGCCTCCCCCCCCCTCCCCCCACCCCGGAAATTTGTAAGATTTGCCCTTCATTTTATGCACTTCGGCGCATTTTCAGAGAAGATTTTAGGGGGGAAATTTCCGCTTTTCTAACTCCTTCAAAGAGACGAAGAAAAAAACTCTCGTCAGTTTAAGCCAAAGTCAACTTGTGCAAGAAAAGGTCACTTCATCGATGCGTAAGTTGCTGCTTCAATGCAAAGCTGAATTGTTTGAAGTTGTTGGTGCCAAACGCGGCAATTTACTGCGCTAATTAGCGGGTTTTATCGAAAAAGAGAGGCGGATCTCATATGAAACTGATAATCCACGAAGACTGTGTTGGAGTTAACACTAAATCAGATAGAACAAACACAGGAAAGATGTTGGCACTTGGCATGAAACTGCAATTTAAAAATGGTCACGACCAATTTGAACCCGTGAATGAGGAAAGTGGGGGTCGGGGCTACTCCCCCGGAAAATTTTGAGATTTCGGTCTCTACTCTATTAACTTTCGATCCATTTCAAGGCACTTCAGTTACAATTATTGGGGAATGGTGCAAAGTGGTCCTTGTCCCCCTCTCCCAGCCCCGGTTCCACCACGCCTGTAAAGAATGTACTTCGATGAATCACGACCTTCCATTGACCTATCGAAGGAATTTCGTGCCGACCACTCTTGTCAAATAAGCCGAGAACCAACACGAACAGTTAGTTCTGCAAGACAATATGTAAGGTTTGACACTAAGACTGTGTTGGAGTTAACACTAAATCAGATAGAACAAACACAGGAAAGATGTTGGCACTTGGCATGAAACTGCAATTTAAAAATGGTCACGACCAATTTGAACCCGTGAATGGGGAAAGTGGGGGTCGGGGCTACTCCCCCGGAAAATTTTGAGATTTCGGTCTCTACTCTATTAACTTTCGATCCATTTCAAGGCACTTCAGTTACAATTATTGGGGAATGGTGCAAAGTGGTCCTTGTCCCCCTCTCCCAGCCCCGGTTCCACCACGCCTGTAAAGAATGTACTTCGATGAATCACGACCTTCCATTGACCTATCGAAGGAATTTCGTGCCGACCACTCTTGTCAAATAAGCCGAGAACCAACACGAACAGTTAGTTCTGCAAGACAATATGTAAGGTTTGACACTAAGTGCTAGTAAAGCAATCAAACATTGCATGGCCTACATCTATTAACAGCTCACAAAGACAGTAGTTGTCAGTAAAAATCAAGGATGGCATTTTCTGGTCGATTCTTCGGTCAGATTTACATTTATGCAATTTCTTCGCAAAACCTGCGGGATAAATTAATGAATATTAATGTGATGTGAAATAAAACAGTTTTTGCCCACTTTTCATCGCGGAAAAGCAGAAATTTTGAAGAAACGTGACGGAAACACAATTTTTCTGGTACCCCATGTGTCCACCATCTTGAATTCACCCATGATTCTCAACTCTGGTGGGTATGTAAATAGGCTCAAAATGACCCCAATATGACAAACTATAAAGTCACGGAGTTTCATCTCTCAATTATGCGTTTGGTAGTGGGGCCATTTTGTTGGTTATGTAAGACAATATGTAAATTTGACACTATATAATGGTGAAGCAATCAAACATTGCATGGTCTACAGCTATTAACAGCTTGCAAACGTAATAAATGTCAGTACTTTGATTTTTGTACACAGGACTGTGCCAACCACAAATAATACATAAGGTATATAGTTGATTGATAATCATTTCTGTATCTGAACGGATAACCCAGTCTACTGAAATAGACAATTCTGCCACACCCCATGTGTTTTACCAAATAGCATTATCACATGTAAAGAAGAAAGCCCAGGTGGGATCTAATTCCATTAGATCCTACCTCACAGCCAATCGGTGTGGATTATATGACGTCATAATTTTCTTCGCGTGTCTAGTTGAAATCGCCCAGAAGTGTAATAGGATTAGGATTGAAATGGATGTCAACATTTATCGTCTGCCTGTATCTTCATGTACATCCTTTTGTCGTACATCACGAAGCCAATTAAAGTTGGAGAAAGTATTTTTTCCCGTGGAGATTTATTCCAAGTTGTTGATGTCATTAAACCTTTTTGAACGTATGATAGGTACACAATCCAATCATTGGATGACCGAAGAATTTCACATGTATTTTAAAACCAGGGTCACGCTTACATCATTTTGATCGTTAATGGCGTTTTAGCACGCCCCTGTAGCTGTTATACTGTGGATCCAGTTTTGAATACACGAGAACATCTTTCTCTTCAGGAAACATCTCCACATTGTGCCGTTTTCAGTATGGTAGAATAGAACTAATTCCTTGTTTAATGTGGTAAAACACCTAGAATAGATCGGGCTGCAATAGGATGAGTCTTCACGTTTGATCACTCAGTAAGCAAGGAATTATTTTTCAAGTAGTGCACAGGTGTTACGAATGTTCTCAACGTGACACGACTGAATTGTCCAATGCTGAAAATAGAATTGTTACACGTTTCTATCGAGGTGGCGAGAGAATTCTCTCGCTGTTTGCCAGATAACCTTGGTACTGGCGTACGCGGCTATATACAGCTTTAGATGGTGAAAGCGTCCGCAGAGGTGACATGCAATATACCATTAGTTTTTCAATAGAGAGAACTCAGTTGGAATAACTATGCTAAATCGGTACAGACTAGGCGCAATGCAAACCTGAATATTTGAAAGCGGGTTTCAACACGATGGAGTATCCAGGCGGACAATGTGGGTTTTTTTAGAAAATATCGGCATCTTAGCAGCAGCTTAGACAGTCATAATAATAAAAAAAATTACGAATCAATATCTTCTAAAACCAGCTTCGGCCAAAATTACCCTGAGATTCAAATCGTAAAAATCTTTCTGGGAAGAATGTTCATACGCCTTGACAGCTACCCCACACGCCCCACAGAGACGCTTGCGCCAGGACGATCTCATTTACCAGGCGGCGGATGCGAGGGGTGCCAGGTCATGCTATTGAAAGTGACAAAAATGTTCATTAAGGAATCACCGAGTAGATAATATAGTTACTTCCTTAATTTCAAGTGTAATATTGTCGTGGGTTCCTGGTAAAACAAAATATGCATATAATTGAACAATATCCGAAGAGTTCAGTGTCATATATTACACTTGTCGCCCCTAGACATGCGTGAAATAGAGCGGCCGAGTTGCTGGTTTTGGACATTTGAAATGGATGATGACGGCAGCTTTGACAGCCTAGTAATTTCCGTGAATTTTCATTGGTCGTTGAAAATGTAAACAACTTAAGTAACGACCACTTGTTGATTTTTGTTCTATCCAGATTTCTGGACAGGTTGCTCGAAATTACAGGCTTATCTCCCGATGAGAGATGGAACTGTTAAAGAGGCTAGCCAAAATTAACCACGCAGATGAGACATGGTGCCACCATGATCCAATATAGCACTTTCCGGAAAATGTCTGATCTCCCCCTGAATAACTGCCGCTCTTTAAGATTAGAGGTATTAGAAGCTGCTTCCGGGAAGTAGTCGCATCGGTTTCACTTTTACCAAAGGCACCCGCAATTATTTGGAATAATATATTGATCAATTATTCTGGAATATTTGCTTGAAAAACTATTTTGTTTATATTTTCTACATGAACCAATAGATCTTGTATACGTGTACATTATAAAGATAACTTTCTTGAAAAATTAACTGTTTAATTAATACTGAAATTAACTGTGAGAGCCTTTGGTACCTACCGGAAGTTCTCTGCACCAATACGCCCCTGGTGGAACAAGGGAGATAAAACGCTTTCCGAATTGAGCTATAGGAGGATGGCTATCAATCTTGACACTTGGGATATCTTTGGGAAGAATGTAGTCAGAATGCCCGCCTGTGTGCTCATCTGACTTCTTGTCAGTATACCCCCAAATCTACACTGTAATTTTTTACTGTAAATGTGCAGTAAGTTACTGCTTTCTTTCACAGTAACTTACTGCAGAACATAATTACAGTATAATACTGTAATACAGGCAATAGTTTACTGTATTACATTGTATACAGTAAGTTACTGCATATATTTGTTTAAATACAGTATTTATTGGCATGAATATAAAATACAGTACACTTAACACATTTACTGCAAAATTGGCATAACTTATTGCTTTATTTTACTTTACTGAAGAATAAAATTTACAGCATACAGAACAATATTTTATTCGAAGAAAATTAAAGTAATTCGCCGTACTGTTTCATATACAGCAAGTTCATGCATCTTTAAAAGAAATACATTTTGTATTGCTTTGATTGTGAAATATTGTGAAATATAAGTACAGAATATACTAATGCAAATTAAGTGTTCATCAATTCATTATTCTTTGTCTGTTTCTGGGGTAAGGATGCATGATCAACAACATGCGTCTATGTGAACTCGTAGACATTCAAAATATCTAGTATACGAATTATACTGATCGCCACGTTGTTTCACAGCAAGTTTGTAAAATTCAATGTTATGGAAACTCCGTAATTTTGAAGAAAAAGTTACAAAGTTTCGGCTCTCTATAGTATGCTTCATTTCGGAGCACGAGAGATCCCCCAAGGCCACATATGGTTTAGCCTACCTGATCTGGGGAGAGGCGGATCTCCTCTGGTCTTCATCCCCCCCCCCCCCCCCCTTCTCCTTCCCCAGTTAATTCTTATCATCGCCTAGAAACGGAGTAGACAGAAAATTTCTGACTTCATAGCTCATCATATTGCGATAAAATGTCTTAGCCCATTCAGATTTCAGATTTCCTGGTTTAAATGCGCATTTTAATTCGTAAATCGACGGGGCCCGAAAATAGGCGGAAATATGGCTTCCTGGAAGGTAAAGCCACTTTGACATCATGGCGCCCATTATTTTAAAGTAAACTGTACAAGGGTTAATAATACAACGGGGACGATAATAACTTTCACAATGTAATACGAGTGGGCGAACATATATCCAAAATCATCATATCATATATATTAATTTAATAAATCAGTGCCAGTTTGGTTCAAAGGGGCTTAACTCTTATCGGAGTTAAAAAGTGACTGTTTCTGACTGTTTTTCTTGTGTGATTTATTTAATCTGATAATGGTGCCCATTTAAATGAGTGAAACTGACGTGAATAGCTCTCTGGTATATCTAAAATCATGTATGTTGGTGTTGGGCGTATGATATAATATAAGGAAATGTCGAACACTAGTTTCAGCACCTTCATATATGTATGTGCAGTGGTAGTACATTCCGTCTTCAATATAGTTATAAGTTTATCTCCTTGACAAACAGACAATAACTTGTCATATTGTCAGGAAAACCCATGATAAGAAAGGAATATCCTTCCTTTCTGTTTCTTCGTGGGTTTCTTTTTTCAGAAATATCTGTCTGAAATCATATAACAAGTTTACAGTAACAATATATTATTGCACTATTACAGTAAGTTACTGGCACCTTTGCTGCCAGTAAGTTACTGTAATAATTACAGTAACATCTTACTGTAAATTTGACAGTAAGTTACTGGCACCTTTGCTGCCAGTAACTTACTGTAAAATTTACAATAATTTTTTTACAGTGTAGTGTGTACAAGAAGTACACGAAAACAGTAGATGTGGCAAAATTTATCATGGCTATAGACCCAAGGGTACAGTATGTAACTGACATGACTGATACGATCGCCCAAAAGAACGGGTCTTTGTTCATATTTTGCTCAACCAAGAACCAATTGTGAAGAAATTTGCCTTCGTTGTTTATGAAAATCAAAGACATATACGTATTCATCATATTTTAAATATTCCCTAGGGGAGGGGGGATCTTACATAATATTCTATCAGCTCGATCAAAGGTAAAAACACCTGCTTGTGCTCGAATTCAAGTAATTTTTTTAGTAATCCTTATGCTATAACCTGGGGGATCGGATGGATATCCAGCAATTATTGCCCGGAACGACAAAGAATTGAGAGCTAGACTTTAAAGTTTATCATATTGGGGTCATTTTAGAGATTGGCGTCATCAAAGCGGCCATCTTTCAGATTTTCTTCTGGTGCTATTAACCCAGATGGTATCCACCTGTCGTTTATGGAGTATTTGAAGGGGTGACGATTAGCTGCTGCCATCAAATCAGTTAGAACAACAAGAAGTATTTTGTTAACACAAACCAGTTTCTTGCAACAGAGACACGATTAATATTAATTAAGCAATTAGCAAAACTCAATGCCTGAGATTAGGCTATCTTCCTGTACCAATATAATATTGCTTATTACCTTCGCTATCGATTATACACTGGAAATAAATCGGACGTCGAGTGTTTAGAGAGTGTTCAAGATTGAATACGTGTGTTAAAGTTGTGAACACTTATGTTAGAGTTTAGAATGCTATTGTTCAAACTTTGAATGCGTGTGTTAAAATAATTAACATATGTGTTCATAGTGCGTTCTGCATTTGAAGACCTGGTTAAAGGAGCAGAAAGCATGTGGTTAATGTATACACTGAATGAAAGATCTATCTCTCCTGTATCCAAAAATGTAAGCAAATATTTTTTGCGATTTTTCCCACTCTATTAAATCGGCGTTTAGCCTGCGCATCGTTGTCTCTCAAGCGTGCCGAGATTTTGGCTCGGGTCGTCTAAGCGTGTGACGTCACCCGGGCCTCCCCGCTCTTTAGCGGGGAAGGCGAAAATATAATGACATTTCATGGAGATATATTACAAACCAAGCCTTCCTTACATTGGAATGATTACAATTTGACAGGAATGGGAACCGAACGTCGTGATATGACTGAAATAGTGCTGAAAGACTAATAAACTCACTCCAATCTATTGCATCAGCGTCACTGTGCAAAAGTTCTTCTCCGATGCGTTTGGAGTAAAATCTTGTCGACCGACGTTATGCACCCACTGTTTCAGCTAGTACCTCTAGTTTCAGCATTGGGAACCGATGAAATGTCATGTTCTTTGGAAGGTTTGGATTCCCAGTTCTGTTAGAACAGCCAAATGCCACACACTGCGGCATGATGCTCTGGTATTTGCGGAATATTGACACACTACCACTATCAAATTATAACAGTATACAAAATATAAACCCGCAGTTCCGAGAGCTTATCATACTTTAACGTACAGGGCGGAAGTGAGTATGAGCCCGGCTGACGTCACTGTAGAAATGGTTTGATGGTGACATATTAGGCCCCAAACAGTATTTGCTGTAGTACTTACAATTCTGCCCTGGGTGCAAACATATATACATTATATAAGACAGTTTAAAAAATAACACCCAACTAAGCATCACAAATTTAACCCTTCCATGACGAAGATTAACTCCTCCGAGATGCTATCTTCTTTACCTAGTTTGATGGATTGTATTGTTGGGTTCAGCACAAAAAGGTTTAGCTTTTCACAATAAGCATCTGGTCCGGCACATACAGACTCACATATCGTACACTGGAGTTTGAATTGCAACTTTGCGCAAATTCTACCATTCTAGAGTGTTATTAATCTATAAAAACAGGAAGCAAAATCAAAATGAAATATAGTGTTTAAATCTTCAAAATAGAAAGCAGATATATTGTAGAAACTTTGCCGACGTAGATACATTTGAAGGATGATTCAATTGTACACAATTCCCTCGTATATTTAGCCTTCCCATACATTCTATCTCAAACTGGTGGCACTCTGCCAACTGGGAGTGACACAAAGCGAGTACGCTCAGACAGATATCCGCAATTTTTGCGCATGAGTTAGCAGGCAGCTTGATATCAGGATCACAGAGTCAAAGAGTCTGAAATCCATTACAGTATAAAGCAAATAGATATAAATGGAATATACTTGATTAAATTAGGCTTGGCATTTGACGGAGATATTTTGTACAGAACTTAGACATATGGCATTTCTTTATAATACCGATTATTCTTATTGTCCGTTTGGATTACTGGGCTCGGGCTATCGGTATAATGGCCAATTAACAAAGAGAAATCGAGACGTTATCTCTTTTACGTCATCGATATTTCTCCGTCCTGAATGATATCAAAGGTACAATGCTGAATCTTCGATTATCACATTTCTATTTCTACAAAATGATCGCATAAGATCAAACGATATTTCTCTATCACCCTGATACTCCCGATATCACCCCCGACTATCAATTTTCGAAGATTCCAGCCCAGGAAGCAACAGGATTCATTCGCGAAGAGCTGACGTGATAAAAACAAAGCACGCTACTTACATGGTGAAATATTCATGATTTTATCGAACGTATATGAGTTTGTAAGTCTGATCCAGCAATTAAAAGGAGTAGAAGGGCAGATCGTATGTCGGCCCCAGTGTTTATAGCCTCTTTGTTGCTTGAGAATTAATCAACATTATTAATGTTAACATTATTAATATTAACAATTAATTAACATTATTGATGTGCCAGAATTTCAATTCAATTCTTCCCAGTACACTAAATCAGTAGCAAGCAAGATTTTTAATTACTCCGAAGCCATCAACGAGATTGACTCGGACGAACGTTCAGTGCCGAGAATCTCATGGCCGAGCAAAAATAAGCCTTTAATAGCGCAAATTGAACAGTATAGGCCAACGTAGTTGCGCGACTGGAACATCGACTTACACGTACAAGAATGGACCACGTATGGTTAGACGGTTAAATAGCCCCAGAACAGGTACCAAAAATAAAATATTACATATAAAATAAATTATCAGTCGGCATGAATTACACTACTATATTGTATTCTCAGCAAAGTTTCAAGGCACCGAGTCTCATCATTCTCGATTAACAGGGCCGTGAAGTACTGCATTCGTGCAAAATCGCCATTTTTGAGGCGAAAACACCTCATCTTCCTTTCTATAAACATATGAAGATAAAATATAACCAGAACCATCTTGATACAGCATACTCGCTGTTCAAATATGTAGTCGTCGACCAAATCTGGTTCTGGTTATCGTTTATCTTCATATGTTTACAGAGAATAATAAGAATTGTTTTCACCTCAGAATAAACTATTTAGCACGAATGCACTACTTTACGGCCCTGTTAGTCGAGAATCACTACACTCAGTGCCTCGAAATTTTTCTGAGTATACAATATAATATTGTACTTCATGCCAATTGACCAATTTCTTGTAGAGGATTTATTTTATTTTGGTACTTCTGTATTGCACCTGCCCTGGGACTATTTACCCATCTAAAGATACAAGGTCCTTTAGATTTTCAATGGTTCCCTGATTATTAATCCACAGTGCCCTTGACCTCCACCGTGACCTTGACTTTGATTTCCTGATTCACGGTGACCTTGATCTTTGACCTTTTTACTACATTTTCGATACTGGATATATCTTATCCACTAACGTTATCATACATCCAACGACTTGATTGGCCAATTACGACCATCTTTGCTCGCAGTGCAACTTCAAACGAGGAATGCTCTCTTAATATATCAGGGGGTGTCAAGGGGAATCCTACAATCGCAATGGAAAGCTTTAGAAACTAAACACTCTATTCTTCGTAACATCGAAAATGTGTCCTTTCGCCATTGCGGAATTTTCACCAGCAATTTGAATTCCTTTTATACCGTACTGCATACCATTCCCGCTGTATCAATATAAAACGATTTCAAGCATGTTTTTATTCTGTTGCCAAGTGTATATTGTTCGCAAACGTTTGACCTCGTACAATTAGATTAAACCAAGCACACGGTCATGTTGACATTGTTTCATAGCCGGATGTGTAGGCTATCAATCACATTCTCGATTCCAAAGTCCTTTACTCCGCTACAGCAATTTCCTGTTAGGACGACTAATTGCGATGCCTGCGATTAAAATGATCAGCATATAGATATAGATATAGCTACCAGATGCCTCCTATCTGCTAGATACATGTATACAAATCTCTCTATCCAACAATTTTTAGCATGACACGTTCTTGTTGGTAATCCGCTGGTGATTTTGGGCGTTGGCGGCCATTTTCCATGTGTTTTTCCGATCAGGGTATACCATCGAAGAGATGCATTGTACTGCTTTACCAAGAAACCGTCATCCTGAAAATAACTGGATATGAACGTTACTAACGTTCTAGATAGTATACTAACCCTATCTGGCCTGAACTCTTGGGACCTGTTCAGGCCTAGGGGTGTATTTCGGTCCCCTATCTAAGAGGCACTAACTTACCACATACCCTTTGGTCAAACTCTACAAGTAACTGTAAATAAATCCAAGTTATCTGCTTCAGTGACGTCATTATCAAGGAAGGCATTTTTCGATCACATTTTTCAAATTTTTATTATTTTTTTTTATTTATTTTTTTTCTCGCAAAAACTACATGATACATTAGTAAATTATGATCTGATGTGAAATAAAATAGGTTTTGACCACTTTTCTCCTGAGAAAGGAAGAGTTCTGATAGAGCTTGACCCATGGTAAGTTTCAGCCAAGGGGTAAGATTTGGAGTCAACCTTTGAGGACGCAGGATCGAATCCCTCAGGGAATGTGCTTTAACTGGATTTGAAATAATATTGTATTCGACATAGGCCTACTCTAAAATTTGCATTGATTATTACGGAATTGGGCAACGACAACAAACCCGTTAAAAATTGACAGGAATTAAAATGACTTACCTTATTTAGTGCACAACGCGGACCCTATGATCTCACCGTGTAATTATCGAGCCCAGTCCAATAAAAAAATCCGGAAAGCGGATTCGCTTCTGTTCTGCTATTTCATATACGATTCTGTTTCGCGGAATATATCTCTCGTATGTACAGATTTTTAATCAGCGCAGAGGAGAAAAAGAGAAAACCCTGTGAATACAACCTGAATGTTCCAGCTACAGATCGGATCAATATTATTTATCGTCTATTGAATCCAGGCATCCATCAGTGAATCGGATCAATGGTATTTTCACTAACACCGGGAGATATTACAGCCATGCACAGACAGCGCCCAACCCGTTATTCTCGAGCTCCCCGTTATCTCTGTTAGAGACTGCGATATGTTCGCCGGAGTTTATGCTGTTGGCAACGTTCCGTATTTCCATCCCTCAAACGTGCAGCATTATAGTGTCAAGTTATAATAGTCGACCTCTTTGATTTTCGGA
This sequence comes from Hanleya hanleyi, assembly GCA_036873755.1. Taxonomy (NCBI): domain Eukaryota; kingdom Metazoa; phylum Mollusca; class Polyplacophora; order Lepidopleurida; family Hanleyidae; genus Hanleya; species Hanleya hanleyi. The sequence continues at coordinate 11,496 of JAVTVY010032405.1, forward strand.
AACAACGTGTCACTCTTAGAAACACAGGCGTGGAACTTTATTGGATTTGACCAGACGTATTTTGGGGAAAATTGCCAACGGATCTGCAAGAGTGGAACATGTCAAGACTTAAGCCCGGCGCACCCGCGAGCTATCAGCTGAGCTAACGGCCTCAATTGCCTGTCAGCTCAGGGGCTAGCTCTCGTGTGCGGGCAGTTTTTGGTGAGTTTTTGGCCTCGCGAAGACGGGAGAAAAATATCAAACTTGTCAGGCTTGTCACCGTGTGCGCTGAAGCTAGCCCCTGAGCTGACAGGCAATCGAGGCCGTTAGCTCAGCTGATAGCTCTCGTGTGCGCCGGGCTTAATGAGGTATTACTAATGGAATTTATTTTGGTAGATTATCTATTGCCGTTTCTGTTCGCTTCGAGTTAACCAGCCGGAAAACTGACGTCAAAACAACGTTGATTCAACGCCAGACATCAATGTTGGGACAGCGTTTAAAACTATTCGATTAGCAAATTGAATCAACGTTCAAATGCCAACATTGAATATAGGTTCCATTACCGACGTTGAATCGACGTTGGAATGTCCACGTTGAGTGAGCGTTGAGACATTATCATTGAAACATCGAAGAAAAGAAACTGAATTCTCAAGTTGGATTAACGCTGATATGTCAACGTTGAATCATCGTTCAAATGCCGATATGGGTCAACGTTCGAATGCCTACGTTGAATCAACAACTGAATCAACGAATTTAACATTGCGAACCGACTTTCCTTCTCTGTTTTTCAAGAAGTCCGAGTAGGAATTAGTTGGGGTTTTTTCGGTTAGTTTAAATAAAGATACATATTCAGCATCAAAACGTTGAACACTAATGGCAACCATAACATTTGGGATAATACTGCGACAGCACCGGCCTCGTTAGCTTTTTTTTATCTCAGACACACGTTGTCCGCGATAGGTCGGTATGTCAACGATGCTACCACTGGTTGGAAATAGCCTGGAGTTTTCAATTCAAATATCGATTGAAAGTCTCAGCTAATCGGGCTTAGAAATACAGTGTAAAGCATCAAGTCACCGCATGACCGCTGTCAGATTTATTAAATAGGCTGCAGATATAATTCGGCTGTTATTTTTTTACATTTTTTTAGTTTTTATCCTCCCTGTTTCAATACGGCTGAATCTGGTTGGCAATACAACGTTCATAATCCGACGATATTTAAGGTTGGTGCAACGTCGGTCAGTAAATCTACTTTGTTTCGCTACCTTTATACCTGTACGAATTTGAATGTATCACAGGAGGTTGAGATCGGGAGAGGGACACTACACTCTCAATATGATTCTAGGAATTCTCCCGAAATTGAGGTTATGCATCCACAACTCATGTTTCAGAGATATAATCCGGGATTTATACCATGAATTGGAAGGTGAAGTCGCTGAAATTCGAAAAAATTTCCATGAACGTCAGGATCAAATCCCTGACAATTGAGTTGTGGATATAGATATGGCCTGAATTTCAGGATAATCCTAACCTATAGTATTAGACCCTGCTACGGAGAGCCAAGTACTGCCTGATGCCGCAACAACAACATATTTCAGCTTCGACGGCAGATTTTGAGATCGGAAACGAGGCCGACTACGTCAAGGGCCAACTGAGACAGTCACGTGGTTGTGTATGAAGATTGGATGGCTCCTATAATAGTAATCCAATGAGAACGCTCGTCTTAATTAAAATGGCGCGGGTCGAATGACCAATCGCTGGAGGAGAGACAGCTGGAACAGCACGCTGACACTGTTAATGTCTTGTTTTAACAGAGTAATACAGTCTAGATAAATCTCTGAATCATTTTGAGAGTGTATGGAGAACAGATATGGAGTTATGGTGTGATGCGTTTCGAGTTTCCACCGATTGGCTAATTTGTAAACAAATTAGGCCAACTTAATTGATCCAACTACCTCAGCTGCTCGATAATGTCTTATTGTTCATATTGTTCCATTCCAAAATAGCGTAAAATCTCAAAGCGCGATTAAAGCATAGAGGGCGATGATAATATGCAAGTGACTCACGTTCGCTAACGTATAACAAATTACAAATTGCTACAAATCGGTCTGGTGTTGACCCAAATCGGACATGTGTATGGTTTATTAGTGTTACGGTAACAAACGAGAAGCATCTCCACGAAAGCGGACATATATATTTACTATCCTTCCTCGGAGCATGTCGGAAAGCATAGCAATTATCCCATCGACTGCCACCACTAATGGCACATTGAGATACAATGTGTTTGCAAAAATAATATAAAGGTTCTGGGTGTATATATACTGAAACGGATATTCTACACCCAAAAGTAGGCTACACTAATGGCATCTTCCCACATTAATCCTTGGACAATTTCGTCTGGCTCCTGTGTCGGTGACACTGGTGCCTCGTCGTCTGCTACAAAAGTAGTTCGTCAAGAAACGTGTAAACTTCGAAATGCAAAGTTTATCGAGTTGTAAACTTTTCAATTTCACATCACGTGATGCTGTTTTGGCCAATGGGAAAAGAGATATGGTCAACGATTTCAGAGTGTAGAATTATCTGGATATGAACGTTACCAACGTTCTAGATAGTATATCAACCCTATCTGGCCTGAACTTCTTGGGACCTGTTTAGGCCTAGGGGCAGTTTTCGATCACATTTTTTCATTTTTTTTTGTTTTTTGTTTCTTCGCAAAAACTACATGATACATTAGTAAATAATGTCCACTTTTCTCCTCAGAAGGAAGAGTTCTGATAGAGCTGGACCCAAGGATATAGTGTGATAAGTTTCAGCCCCCTAGCTCAAGGGGTAAGATTTGGAGTCAAACTTTGAGGACGCAGGTTCGAATCCCTCACGGGGTTTAACGGGATATGCACTAATATTGTATTCGACATAGGCCTACTCTTAAAGTTGCAGTGATTAATACGGAATTGGGTAACGACAGCAAACCTGTTAAAATTGACAAGAATTAAAATGACCTACCTCATTTAGTGTCCAGCGCGGTCACAATGATCTCACAGTGTAATTATCGAGCCCAGTCCAATAAAAAATCCGGAAAACTGATTCGCTTCTGTTCTGTTAGTTCATATACGATTCTGTTTCGCGGAATATATCTCTCGTATGTACAGATTTTTAATCAGCGCAGAGGAGAAAAAGAGGAAACCCCTGTGAATACAACCTGAATATTCCAGCTACAAATCGGATCAATGGTATATATCCTCTATTGAATCCAGGCATCCATCAATGAATCGGATCAATGGTATTTTCACTAACACCGGGAGATATTACAGCCATGCACAGACAGCGCCCAACCCGTTATTCTCGAGCTCCCCGTTATCTCTGTTAGAGACTGCGATATGTTCGCTGGAGTTTATGCTGTTGGCAACGTTCCGTATTTCCATCCCTCAAACGTGCAGCATTATAGTGTCAAGTTATAATAGTCGACCTCTTTGATTTTCGGAAAGAACTTGTCAGTCAAAGAAACACAGGCGTGGAACTTTATTGGATTTGACCAGACGTATTTTGGGGAAAATTGCCAACGGATCTGCAAGAGTGGAACATGTCAAGACTTAAGCCCGGCGCACCCGAGAGCTATCAGCTGAGCTAACGGCCTCAATTGCCTGTAAGCTCAGGGGCTAGCTCTCGTGTGCGGGCAGTTTTTGGTGAGTTTTTGGCCTCGCGAAGACGGGAGAAAAATATCAAGGCTTGTCACCGTGTGCGCTGAAGCTAGCCCCTGAGCTGACAGGCAATCGAGGCCGTTAGCTCAGCTGATAGCTCTCGTGTGCGCCGGGCTTAATGAGGTATTACTAATGGAATTTATTTTGGTAGATTATCCATTGCCGTTTCTGTTCGCTTCGAGTTAACCAGCGGGAAAACTGACGTCAAAACAACGTTGATTCAACGCCAGACATCAATGTTGGGACAGCGTTTAAAACTATTCGATTAGCAAATTGAATCAACGTTCAAATGCCAACATTGAATATAGGTTCCATTACCGACGTTGAATCGACGTTGGAATGTCCACGTTGAGTGAGCGTTGAGACATTATCATTGAAACATCGAAGAAAAGAAACTGAATTCTCAAGTTGGATTAACGCTGATATGTCAACGTTGAATCATCGTTCAAATGCCGATATGGGTCAACGTTCGAATGCCTACGTTGAATCAACAACTGAATCAACGAATTTAACATTGCGAACCGACTTTCCTTCTCTGTTTTTCAAGAAGTCCGAGTAGGAATTAGTTGGGTTTTTTTTCGGTTAGTTTAAATAAAGATACACATTCAGCATCAAAACGTTGAACACTAATGGCAACCATAATATTTGGGATAATATTGCGACAGTACCGGTCTCGTTAGGTTTTTTATCCCAGACACACGTTGCCCGCGATCGGTATGTTAACGATGCTACCATTGGTTGAAAATAGTCTGGAGTTTGCAGGTAAATATCGATCGACAGTCTCAGCTAAGCGGGCTTCGAACCATTACAGTGTAAAGCATCAAGTCACCGTATGACCGCTGTCAGATTTATTAAATAGGCTGTGGATAGAATTCGTCTGTTACTTTTTAACTGAGTTATCCTCCTTGTTTCAATACGGCTGAATCTCGCTGGCAATACAACGTTCATAATTGGACGATATTTAAGGCAAGGTTGGTACAACGTCGGCATATCAACATAGATTTCGGTCAGTAAATCTACTTTGTTTCGCTACCTTTATACCTGTGCGAATTTGAATGTATCGCAGGAGGTTGAGATCGGGAGAGGGACACTACACTCTCAATATGATTCTAGGATTTCTCCGGAAATTCAGATTATGCATCCACAACTCATGTTTCAGAGATATAATCCGGAATTTATACCATGAATTGGAAGATAAAGTCGCTGAAATTAAAAAAAAATCATCATGAATTTCAGACTCAAATCGCTGACAATTGAGTTGTGGATATTGATATGGCTTGAATTTCATGATAACCCTAGCCTATAGTATTGGACCCTTCTACGGAGAGTCAATTACTGCCTGATGCAGCAACAACAACATATTTCAACTTCGACGGCAGATTTTGAGATCGAAAACGAGGCCGGCTATGTCAAGGGTCAACTGAGACAGTCACGTGGTTGTGTATGAAGATTGGATGGCTCATATAATAGTAATCCAATGAGAATGCTCGTCTTTATTTAAAATGGCGCGGGTCGAACGACCAATCGCTGGAGGGGAGACAGCTGGAACAGCACGCTGACACGGTTAATGTCTTGTTTTAACAGAGTCATACAGTCTAGATAAACCTCTTAATCACTTTGAGAGTCATCTTAGCTGGGCATTTCGCGTTTCACTTAACACTACCCTTAGCTTATCGCTATGATTCGGCATGAATTTCACACGGCACCACCTATCAGTCGCAAAGGACGAATATTTGGAGGGAGATAATCCTCTTCGAAAGTTGTTCCCAAAGTATCAAGTCACATGTCCACCCCATTTAAACGAGCCAATGGAATTATCCGTATTTAAATATTTTGACCTGGGCATCTCAGACATCAGACATGTCAGTTTCACTTAAGTGCAGAGGCGCACGACTGGGGCATTCTACGCGAGACTAAAACGAAGTTGTGCGAATTAGCTATTTATTTCTCACTCTAATACAGCATGCTTCTTTGTTTGTTTTTTTGTTTTTTTCGTTTGTAATAAGAAAAATCATATTACAAACGACCTAACATATTTGCAAAAAAATAAAATCGGCGACAGTTCACAGGAAAATGATATGCCATTTATTTTGTGATGGGGGCACTTCCAGGCCCACCAAGGGATCATTTCAATCGATCGCTTTCTGGAGGTGTGTCTTCGTTTTATGAATGTGATTGCGGATGTGACCATTCGGGAAACGCCCTAATATACTCAGATATCACCCGTTAACGCATGGCTACGAGCAGAAGTTTCTACGTATGATCGTGCCATGCATTCGGATGATGTTTGAGAGTGTATGGAGAACAGATATGGAGTTATGGTGTGATGTGTTTCGAGTTTCCCCCGACTGGCTAATTTGTAAACAAATTAGGCCAAATTAATTACTTTTGATCCATTTACCTCGGGGCAGCAGGTCGATAATGTCTTGTGATTCATATTGTTCCATTCCAAATTAACGTAAAATCTCAAAACGCGATTAAGCATAGAGGGCGATGATAATATGCAAGTGGCTATATGTTCGCTCACGTATAACAAATTGCAAATTGTGTTGACCCAAATCGAACTTGTGCATTGTTATATCAATGTTAACAAACGAGACGCATCTCCACGAAACCGGATACATATATATTTACGATCCTTCCTCGGTGCATGTCGGAAAGCATAGCAATTATCCCATCGAGACACACTGAGTTTGCAAAAATTATATAAAGCTACTGGGTGTATACTGAAACGGATATTCTACGCCCAAAATTAGGCTACGCTAACTGCAGCTTCCCACATTAATCCTTTTACAATGCTGTCTTGCCCCGGTGTCGGCGGCACTGGTGCACAGAACGTGAGCCACCGTGAGCTTAGGGTTGTTCTCATGATCTCTCTCCTATGTTTATAACATGGAGCGAGTTTTCAACTATTGCAAACTGATATAAATGTGATGATATAGATAAAATATTCCCACCATTCCAAGAAATGACAAACAAGCTAACCACTATGATAACCCTGGAAACCTCAAGTCGAAAATATACCAGTTATCATCGATTAGAAATATAATCTGGGTTAAAGACATAGGGAAGTGATCAGAATGACGAACCGGGGCTCAAGTGGCCAGCCAGGTGTAAGTGCACCGCCCGCTACCATCGAAGCAAGACAGAATTGTGCAAGGATTAACTTGAAGTGTAGTGGGAAATACCCATTAAGCTGTACACATTGAATATGCAGTGACTTGATCAGCAGTGGGTGCCATCGTCAATGTTGTTGTTGTTGTTGTTTTTTTTCAAGAATAAAATTATTTTACACATTTTCATACATACGGATGATATCGGACCAACATACAAATGCGTCTTATATATACAATGTCGAAATTAATCCATCTACATACCGTCTCCAACCTATGACTGAAATAATGTTGAAAACGACGTTAAATCCTATTCACTCACTCACTCACTCACTCACTCATCCATATCTCCATCTATGCAATCAAGTGATGCAAGCACCTTGTTTTAGAATTCGCCACGGATCCCGGTACGGAAATACATTCTCCACGATATGGCTGGTTTCCAGCAACTGATCAAGAGAATTAAGGCTTGGCGATTGGTTGTTGACAATAGTCCCAAAATAGAAACCACGTGGTTGTCATGTTGTAACTGGCTTGGATTGCAGACAACTGAAGGAATTACAGGCGAAGACCCCGTCAAATTTGTTTGTGTCTTATTGGTGGGCCAATAGAGAGGTAGTGCTATTGGTACTCAGATCGGTGAACAGCTATTCTAGTCAGATCGGTTCGAGCACATCCTGTGGTTTGTTTATTCTGTCCTCATTTTCAAAATACCAACTTTCAACGCTATTTTGCAATCCTTCTTTATATATTTAAAAAACAACAACATTGACGAAGACTTCCACTGATCAAGCCACTGTACCGCGAATAGAAACATTCCACAGTGATAACGAACGCAATCTTGCGCCTGCAAATCAGCCCTCAGTAGGTTGCCACAAACACAAATACCAGCTTATGGAGAGTTGAGACGGGGCTTGTTCGAGCGGACCTGTCCAGGTTTGTGTTAAGGATGTCCGCTGGTGGTTTTTGGCTTTGGCAGCCATTTTGCCTGTTTTCCAATTGGGTTATCTCCCTTTCCTAGGTTAAGAGATAGGGATTTCCTTTAAAAGCTTTCTAGCTGAGAATTTTGCACAGCAACATCCATCCAATTTGATAAATTTTGATCAACATTGTGATTATCTGCAAACAGTTAGAATATAAGAAAAAGTTAAATACTAATTATGTGAATTTTTTATGAATATGCTTCAAAACAAGGGCTATTCCCTATGTTTTCTGGGTTATCAAATGGAGCATGGGTCAATCCACTTAAAGTTGCCTACAGCTAAAAAATGCACACCAACCTATATTTTTTTCTTTGTTTTTCCTCATATTACACATTTATGAATGCAACAACACACATTATTCAAAAAGTTAATTACTTTGATTTACCAGCAGCGGACATCCTTAAGGGGTCGGGCATCTTGTTCCCCGCGTCCTACATAATTATTTTTCATACCATTAAAGCTAGGGAGCTGAAATTTACCGCACTGAATTTACTGACCAAATGTAACAGAAATTCACAGTGACTTCATTGTTAAAAAAGGTATTTGTTGTCGATTTTTCGGTCAGATATTTCCATTTTTTTATTTCTGTAATTTCTTCGCAAAAACTGTATGAAACATTTGTAAATCATAATCTGCTGTAAAATAAAATAGTTTTTGTCCCTCACGTGGCCGCCATTTTGAATTTACGCATGGCCCTCTGGTCGAACGGTTTTGTAAATAGGCTCAAAATGACCCCAATATGATAAGCTACAAAGTGACGGAGTGTCATTTTTTGTCGTTCCAGGCCTGTTAGGGTGAAGCAAAACGGGCATCAGCCTATGATGTGGCATTGTGCGGGTCGTCAGCGGCTGATGGAACAGCTGATCTATTGTTTGAGACATTTCTCGTTTAGCGAGAGTTGTTTATTGGAATATTTAATGACATTGGGCATGGAGAGTTTTCATAAGGAGAATTTGGTTTCATGCTATTCTATTGGTTTATAGCCGTCCGTTGTCAGTCAGTTGTTAGTTGACGAAGCATCATTGCCTTCTTCACTCTCCGCACATCGGTTGTTACCGTCATATACGAGGCAACACTGAGGAAGGCTGAAGGAAAGCCCACAAAACGTAAAAGTTTTTAGCCAAAGCGAGCGTATACTCCGTCGAAAACAAGCTGATGTTGCTCGTATTAAACCATACTTGCAAAAGTATCCTCTGTCACCATAATAAGTATCACCTCGGTAGGCCAAAGAAATCCGTTAGCTGCCGAATGCCTGTGAAAATTATCAGAACCGAGAGAAATGAATGCATCATATACGCATGCATTCAACATAAAAGGTAGATAATGTTAACCCTATCTGGCCTGAAAGTTACCACATTATATCCTTGAGTCAAGTTCTTCCAGAAAATTTATTAAAAAAATTACAAGAAGACCGCTACAATGACGTCACAATGACGTCATCATCGAAAAACGCATTTTGGGGTCCATTTTTCGGTCGGATTTTTCGTTTATTTGATAAAACTGCATGATAAATTAGAAAATAATAATCTAATATGAAATAAAATAGTTTTTGTCCACTTTTTCATGTGTAACCCACATGGCCGTCATTTTGAATTTGCCCATTATTCTCTGCTCAGGGGGTCATGCAAATAGGCTAAAAGTGACCCCAATATGTTAAGCTACAAAGTAATGGGTTATCGGCTCTCAATATTTTGTCGTTCTGGAGATAGAGAAGAAAGCAACCCCCGCCGCCCCTGCCTGATGGGTTTAAGTAAATTTGGGAGTCGAATGATCAAATTCGATGCGCGTTTCGTTCCACAAGCATACACGAAATTCCGCCGAGCCACGAAAGGAACATTGTGTCGACCGCTCATATCAATTAACACGAATTGTAAGCAAGATTCACGACAGTATGTAACACGAACTGTTTGTTGTCACATCCAGCATAAATTGTTCAACACGCTCAAGAAACAAATTCTGAAATGATCCTTGCTGACAAGCAGCATTCGGAACATGCCGTATTTGGACTAGAAATGGCCCTTATCGTTTAACGCCACCAGAGCTGTGGCACCTTTTCTGGAATCAATATTCCTTTATGCGTTGTCTCTGATGGCGTTTTGAATGTCCAGAACGTGACAACCCCAACTTTTCCAATCCTGAAAATTAAAATGTAACATGTTTTTTTTCACGGTGAAGAGAATTACTGTCTCGCTGTTCACTAATATAGCGGATAACGTTGGTAATGGTGTTCACGGTCAAAGCTTTAAGCGATGAAAGCGTTTCAATACCATTAGTTCCCGTCCATGGGGACCTCCTTTGGAATAACTATGTTAAATCGGTCCCGACTAGACGCAAATGGGGGCAATTATTGGTATTCCAATCCGAAGGGAATAGCCCGATAGACGATGTGTATTGCAAGCCGTTTTGGTATTTATTTAGTTATACTGATATCAAACATTTTTTTTAAATCAAGAATAACGATGTATACCAAGAACGGCTTGCCGTAGTTCCATATTGATGTAAGTGTTCAACAAATTTTAATAAAAGAATAAATACCAAACAGCATTAATTCACTTTATATCAGTCTAAAACTACATGAAATTAATAATAATTATATCACCTGTAAAAACTCAGATGTTTGTTCCACACACAAAGAATTTCCAAAATGCCTTTTGCATTTGTAACTTTAATGAGACAAATAAAATCTGATTAACTGAGTCAACAATTAATCTGACTGTTGATGGTTTCAGATTGTTGTGTGTTTATTGTCAGTCACATTTGCATCATAGCAAATACTTTCTCTTCATTCCATTTCCACTATCTCCAGGATTATAAGTTTGTAATTCTCTTTCATATTCATATCAGAGATCTTGTGGGTAGCAAGGAACATGGATTACAGGCACCAAATATTAGCAAGCCCCATACAACTCCCTCTCCCCCCCCCCCCCTACACACACATCAACTCTGGGAATTTCGCACAGTGTGACTCAGAGGTATGGCCTCCAACTCTGTTGGAAGATAGGCCTTTCTCACTGTAAGTTGCCACTTTAATCTTTCACCAAACAGTTAACAGTTTAAGTGAGGCAACTTCCAGCTGTCCTCATCTTTCATGGTTGTTAATGTAGCAGAGATCAGCAAATGACCATCAGATATGTTGTCATTGAATTTTATTCCTTTTTTTCTTCTATGTTGTGTTTTGACAAGTGTTGCCTGTTTGCAGACATTGCATTCATGGACTTGAAATCTGACACAGAATATATTCCTCAATGTTATTTAGGAGTTTTCTCAGTAATAATAACTGTTTACAAGTAATATGTGCATCTTTCTAATTACTGCCAGCAAGATCTTGATGAGATGTAGATCCATCCAATTGAACTGACATATATTCTCTATATGGAGTTGTGTATACCATAAACACCTCTATGTTATATTTTGGTATGTGTTGTGTACACATTTGTGTATATTGCTGTCACTTGTTACAGGATTAAACATGTCTTTGATCTTTGTATCAACATCAAATTTTAATCACATTTGATAGATTACTGGGATGACCCACTGATTACATGGGGAAGTTAACCACTGCCATGAAGGAAATGTTTATCAAATGTAGTCTAAATGAGCAGCTTGTAAACAAAGTATGTTTTGTCACATTTTGAATTTAATTTTTCTTTATTTTTAAATTTTATTTTAATTTGGAAAATTTCATAAAAAATGAATTAAAATAATAAAAAAATAATTTAAAATAGTGTTTAACATATCTAGTTAATGCTTTATACTTCTTTTTATAGGCAGAAGGATTGTCGACTTGGTGCTTTTTACAAGATGGAAAAATATGCACAGGTTAGTGAGATATTGTACTTTTTACTTGTACCTCAGTCTTGAGTCATATGGGGCAAACTGAGGGGAAATTATAAAGGGGGTACCCTTGGTATATAGGCTGTAAAATCTCTATCTGTGCATAGTTTTATCTGTGCCTTCTCAAGATTGTTTGGGGATGGGTATGGTTTGTTCAGATGAGAGCATTCCTTATTTTAAAGGAATAGACAACATTTGGCAAACGTAAACTGCGACTGAAAGAACAATCCAAACAGAGCCCAAAAATATTTTTTTCCTATTTTTGAGATTCTTTCTAACGAAGAAAAATACTCCCAAACATTGGGAAAATGACCAGATGTGTTGAATGAAGGGAGCCACCATCTTTATGCCATCCTTATGGTCTAACCAATGAGCGGCGGAGTGATATCCACGTGACAACTAGCTCATGACGTCATTGGGCCTCTGCTGTAAGACAGCAAACATGGCAGCAAGTGATTTTCAACTTTTTCCAGGGGTCCGACGCCTTGCATTTCCGGGATTTTCAACCTGACTGATGACAATGGCTGGCTGGGCCAAACCGTGCTTTCATCTACGCTGCATGGGAGCAGTGTCGAGGGATACAAGAAGTGTCAGGCGTGTTCGAGCCCATTGAAGACGATCTACCGTAGAAATCGGTCGAGGATGCATGTACCGTAAAAGCCGGCCGGGTCGCCGATTTCGTTTAGTCGGCTCTGCTGTGAGATGTCCTGTTAGGAAACGATCAGACGAGCACATGTGCAGGTGCTGACATTAGCTGACAAGGGTTTATTCCATAAACTTTCTCAGGTAAATTTTCTCGCACGCTAGATATTTGGGTGGGTGTTTAACGGCCGTGTCATGCTGAACAGTTTCTTTCGGCAACAGTTCAACGGTGAGAAAAATCTCCGGACAATCTTTCCCCGGAGAAATGGCCCTCCAGCTGAGGCAGATTTAGTTTCGTTTTCCCGTGCCGGTCTTTGTTGAGGCTCGATTCTTTGAATTGGTAAAACAGAAATCAGATTATTCTCATTCTCCGTTACATTAAACAATCTCAGTCAGTTTTACTGCCTAATTATGTTGACGCATGTTGGCGTAGTCATCAGCTGAAAAGTATTGGAAAATAACGAAAGCATATATTTTATCAGACAACTTGATGCTGTGTTTTTTGACACTTAGACAGTCTAGACTGGCCGACAGATCAAACCCGATTTCTCAACAACAAGGATAAGATCATTGTTATTGTACAAACATTAGCCGGTATTTGCAGGTTACAGAATACAAGAATGTATAACCACACCTGCTGGCCTATCGGGCTGCGATTACTCCAGTGCAAGGCAAACTGTGCGTGTCCTCCCAGTTCACTGCAGTGTTCTGTGGCCCAGTGACGTCACTAAACTTGCCGTAATGGCGGCGGCCTTACAAGCCACAGAATTTATCATTAACGGCTTCTTATTCGGTTGGAAAAAATTGCAAAATTGAAATAAAAATGGTTTTGGACACTCCTGAAATTGTTCTTTCATTTGCAATATACGTTTATCAAAGGTTGTCTATTCCTTTAACAATGGTTCCATCCCTGACAGGCATCAGATCACAATTAATCACTTCCGGGTCAGTGCCCACGACCTACATTGTTTAGAAATTTGAGAGCAGATCTTTATGGATTTTATGAGCTGCGATTTTTCAGCATTTCTGATACATCTGATATTTCAACTTGCAGATGAGTCTTCAAACTGTACTTCCTGGTGTTGATTTGGGCCACTTTGGAAAAAGCATGGTGGATGAAGACATGATCAGTGAAGGGTGAGAAGGCTCCCTGTTACAAATTGAATGACATTCTGTAGCACCAATCAGCTGTCAGTGGCGGTAATTTGAAATTTCCATGGTCAACATCTGTCAAGACTTCCACTGGTAATGTCCCACAAGGTAAATATTGACATGCCAAGTGGATTTATGCATTGTGAATTTTCTGGATTTTTGCCGATTTTTAACGCTAATACATAACAAGTAACGAAATTAATAGTAGGCTGATGCCAGCAATTATTCTGAATCATATATTAATAAACTATCCCATAATATTTGTTTGAAAAATTATACTGTTGATATCTTCTACATGAACTGATAGAGCCTGTATACGTGTACATTAGAAAAATATTTTTCTAGAAAAATATAATATTTAATTAATGAAACTAATTGTGGGGGAAGTTCTCTGCACCACCAAGCCCCTCGTGGAACAAGGGAGATAAAACCCTTTCCGATTTGGGCTATAATGTAGGACATAGTACCTCGAACCGCACTGCTAGGAATCCATATTGACATCCATGTTGAAAGCACAGTCAAGCTGAAACCATCTGGGTCATCTATACGCGGTAAGATTGACCCTGGGGTCGTGTGTATCCATTGTCAGCCTACTTTCGGCAAATATATGAGGGAATTACCCGAAATCAACACCACGTGATGTCGTCAGCCAATCAGCTAAACTATACCGATGTAACCCCAACGTATAACCCGCCATTTTCGAGTCATGTGCTGTCCTACTTGTTCAAAATTACAGATCTACAACACCTCTTGGATGATACTGAAGTTATTCATATCTGTATCTTTTGTAAGCTCAGACAATATATATTTCAGAAGTAGTATGAACAGCCTGTAATTTATCAGATTTCTCCAGTCTGTTCTCCGCCGGATGAAGACCGAACAGTATACGGGTATACGGTAAATTATCGGATATGGCTCCGCAATAATGGCGACACACGATTCGCAAGCCATCTTATGGATGGCGAAGTGTACGCAAATTAAAGCGCAGTATCACGCCGAAACTCCGAACAGCGCATGTCAGCTGTATGATTTCCGTTACCATGGAGATCAACTTGAGACGAAAAACAAGGAGAAACACCTGAAATTAGAAGAGATCCTTCGGGGATAGAAGAAAGGGAATATCCATTTCATTTGGATATATATTTTACCTCCTGATAAGGGAGAAATACAATGAGGACTATTGGGGCGGAAACGCATCCTATAGCATGCGGTATGCCTCGTGTGCGACAGATTACGGTTTACACCAGAGAGGTGCAAAATCCTTACACCATTAATGCGCGACGTACTATGACTTCGACGGAATAGGCCGAGCAGTCGCGAATGGTATCGATACAGCAAAGACGGATTACAACCTCGTGAGAGCCCTTGAAATACCAAATCTGCGGATTACAACAACACGCACAAGAAACAGACCAAAGACCATGAGTCATTTTTTTTTCAGATTGCCCAGATTTTCATTGTAACACGCCATATGAAAACTAGTTCTGGGGTACAAAAGGCAGCGATATGATTCTATACTCGTGTATAAACGGATATGACCGAGTGTTACCAGCAACTAAATCTGGTTACTCATAAACACGATCTAAAGAACTGGACAACCGGAGAATTTGTAGAAAAATGTGGTCAGCCTTACATATATATGGATATACGTATATACGTATACACTGAAACTGGTCAAGGACAACTTGGGTCGTGTGAACTGCCCTCAACTCACCAATTTCTGCCCAAACCAGCTTCAGTCACTGTTATTGATACAGATGTGCTAAGGTTATGTGACAACATTCGTCGATCATCAAACAAACCAACCAAGCCTTCTTCATCAAGATTTGCATGAGCATATTAGGGGGGTAGGGGGTTAGAACGCCAAACCACGTCATACTAGAAATCAATGGCACGGCGAAATATCTATCAGTCACATCAACTGTGATACATCACGAAATACGCACTTGTCGAGATACGAAAGCGTACTTGTCGAGGGTATCAATTTGAGGTTATTTGATGCCAAAATCCAAACCTGTAGAAAAAAAATTGTTCTTGTCTAAATATGTTGTTATACAATTCAGTTTTCCGCAAAAAAAAATTCATATGAAATGTCGCAAAGAAATCTGTCGGGGAGGGGGGGGGGGTTGGTGGAAGAAAGGTGTCAGATACTCCAACTAAACCTGCGTTTTGGATCGTCAAGATAAGGATGATCCTACTGTGTGACTTTTAAGCCAGTCAATACTCCCGAATTTCAGCCATCGAAGAATTTTGTTAGGGAACAGCAAGTTAGTAAAGTTAGTTCGTGGTTCTCAGCTTGCAGGGAGTAGCAATTATTTCTTTCTTTTACCATGCCCTGTTTCCAGTGAAACAGGGCAGATTTTCGGATCAGATTTCTTCATGTAACATCGTTTGTTTAGAACTATGTTTGAAACTCAAAACCTGTGTGAAACAATCGATGTCTTTATGTCGGAGAAGTGCTTTAGCGAAATTCCGTCCGCTTAGAGACGGCGATATGAAAATGTGCCAATAAATGAGAGAGCTTGTTTTGTATGGGACGGTCAGACCCAATCGTAATAAATTAATACTTCCAGAGGACAATACATGGCCGCTATTGTGAATTGTTCCCTGATCCTTTGCATCTAGGATTATGCAAATAGTCACATATACACACACACGCACACCATACCCCACTCCATGCCAGATAGGATTAAATAAAATGTTTAATACTAAAATAAAATGGTTACCATTACTACTGTGAATTGTCTCGAACAGATTATATTCTTGGTCTGACGTGATCTTTCAACGCTATGAAATTAGGCGTTTCCATATACGCTCTAAAAAGCAATGACAGTTTGTCCCCCACGAAGCCATTTGTATACGCAAACTATGCTCTATAAATATACCAATTTACAAGGAATGTACTGCATACCAACCTGGTCAGACCAATACAGAAACAATGACAATAATTTTCTGCATTGCTTTTACATTGTTGGCAAACCTTTGACACAGTGTGATTGATAACCGAGCTGTTTAACACTCAGCCAGGAAGATAACACAGCCAAGATATATGTAATCTAGCCTCCGTCTCAGAGGGATATTTGTAACATTATATATTATAACATGTTACCCTTTATAGACGCGCATGTATGTGAATGAAGTCCTCTGGAAGAGTTCCATGTACCTCATTACTGCATTACATGTTCTGTGAGATAATGGTGGTTAAAACAGTCTCTCCGCAATACAGCAAGAAAAAGGTGATAGCTTCACCAATAAATGGCGATCAGTTGGAACCATCTCCATATTCCAACACCACCAATTATTGGTGAAGGGACCAGGTCTTCAACAATAAATGGAGATGTCCTGAAATATGGGCTACACTCATTGCTCCTCGCCATTTATTGGTGATAAGAAACGGCCCTACACCAATAAATAGTGATGAACTGACCTCGTCGCCATTTGTAATCACCAATAATAGTGAGGACTAGGTCCCATCAACAACAATCGAGACAGGTCATTCCCCCCCCCCCCTCCTATTTTTTTTTTTTTTGCTGTCTGGGTTAATTAGTTGCGCAATTTGTGTAATGATCGATTTTTAAGCATATACAACATACAGAACGCAACTCTGTTCTTGAGTTTCATGTATGACATCTCCCTATAGCAAACATATCTCCAACGAGCAAAATGTATAGACTATCCCATACGCAATCAAGGAAAACCAATATGATATATCAGAAAAATACCATCTAGTGTTAACGCTATGGAAAGGTCGTTCGAGCTGTTCGCCGTTGTACTCCGAGATCCCGTAATGAGCCAATCATGACAATTCTGCCCTTTCAATTTGATACTGATTGGCGTTTGTTTCACGGATATTTAATATTCGGCGGGAACCAATCCTTTGAACTTTCTGGAGAAGAACGTTACCACGGACCATGTCTTGGCATGTTACCTTATTTGGTCCACGTGACCTTGTGTGTAATTACATGGGGCGTTATTCTGAAGTTGTTTCTCCCAGATAGGCACCTGATTGGCCAACAGATGTAGTTTGACATTCGCATGGGATTCAATACGCTCATACTATTCAGCTTGTATCACTGACGTCCCTACTCTCCTTGTCAGCGTAGGGATTCAACTGATATGGAATATAAAACTCCGTGATATTATATCTATAACTTTACTGAGATTGCCCTGTTAAGAGACAAAGTAAGCTGAATTCTAGCCACAACTGTTGCTATCAATAATGCCTTCGGTTGATAGTCACAAGCGACGAGTATTGATCTCCGTGTGCTATAATCCGTACCGTATTAACGTTCATTTTGATGCTCCTTAATTACCGGTCATTTTCTGGAAGCTAATTCCTTCTCCTCCTCGCTTGTCGTTTTTATTAAAGTTCGTAGTGCTGGTGATTAGCTGTATACGAGCCGTTTTCACAGCGACCCCGTTTTCACAGCGACCCCGATCTCCTCCATATTACGGTAGACGCCATGTTCTTCATGTCAGTCCAAGTGCGCATGCGTAGATACACAATATGGCGTCTACCGTAATATGGCGAAGGTCGGGTTCGCTGTGAAAACGGCTTGTGTACAACTAATCACCAGCACTGCCAACTTTAATAAAAGCGACAAGCGTGGAGGAGAAGGAATTAGCTTCTAGAAAATAACCGGTAAGGAGCACCAAATGAACGTTTATACGGTAAGGGTTGTAGCACACGGAGATCAATACTCGTCGCTTGTGACTATCAACCGCAGGCATTATTGAGAGAAACAATTCAGTGGCTAGCTGAATTCAAAACAACCAGAAGTATCGAAATAAACGACACATTGCCGAGCGCTTAATTACAATCCGCTCAAATATGGGCATATCCTGAGTGGTCATGAGGTCACGAATGCTATTTGGAAAGCCTATTATTGAAGTCTTCGTTCAGGGGGAGTCGCTCTCTGTCATGGTTCGGCTTCGTCAGTGGAACCATGACTAGGTTTAATGCTGAAAGCAGATAACCATCATTAAATGGGATCGGCTCATTCTACCAGCATGAGATGAAATTATACCTCTACATCGACAGCTCCCTACGGTTATCACCAAACGCAGTATTATCTCTGTCGAGATCTTGAGAAGGGAGCGGGGTGTTCTGTTGTTGGCAGCGAGCCCGTCTTCTATGCCTACCGCATTTTAGTGCCAAGTTAGTTGATCTCTATGTTGTTCCTGTACGACTTAGCATCAGTCATCATTGATATCCTGGATCAGCTCTCATTGAATTTAATCAGACGTTTTCATGGGGAGACTGTCGATATGCGCATGGAGGCGGACGTGTTCGGTCTGAAGAGGATTACCTCTTGCTTGACGAGTGGATCAGCGGAATAATTTGCAAATGCTATTTATTTTTTTATTTTGTACTGTAGTTTGGGTCGGTTGAGCCTCATTGATTTCAACATGATTTTTGAGCGCATCATGATCACAGTTTATAACTCGTCATATTTCGACACGATGTTGTACAACCTCCCCACAGCGCATGCTTCATTCCACATGCTCACTCAACCTCCCTACAGCGCATGCTCCATTTCACAGGCTCAATCCACTTGTCTCTGACCCCAGTGGATGAAGTCCATGAGCGAACTACTTTTCATGTGCTCTCCCCATAGAATACCATCATCTCTGAAGAGTGATGATCAATGTTTGTAAATTTAGGTCATCACCTTTCAAGGGTCATAAGAAAATAAGGGTGATGGCCGTCACCATTTAAAGATGATGGCTCTAACTCATCACATTTTAAAGGTGATGGCTAAGTTTGATCACCAATAAAGGGTGATAGGTCATCACCTTTTTTTCTGGCTGAAAAATTTGAAGATTATTCTTCTTAACACCAGATCAACAGAGGTATAATGCATCATTTAAAAGTAATCTGAACTTTCCACATACATTGATTTTACTATATATGAAGTCACTTCCGGCGGTGTACTGCTCGGACGGGAATGCTGCCTGAAAACCTGACTGTTGGCTGAAAATATTACTACGGTTGAGCAACTAAAGGTGGTTGAGTCTGACTCCACTTGACCCTTCTCTCAGCAGCGGGAGTTATCTTTTACGACGTGGCTATGGCGTAAAGAGAAAGACCCACTCACACTACACACGCTGTTCGACCCAACAACTGCCTCAGTTAAACACATTGGCGAACTACTTTTCTATGCTTACTCATAGCCACTGGAAAAATGAAGTCTATAACTTTTTTTTAACGCTATGGACAACCTAGATAACACACAAGCGAAAAGTGATAAGAACATCGAGAAATACCGATTTAAATAAGTTATGATATCACTTCCAGCGATGTGTAATCTTGTCCGAATATCAGACTGGTGGTTGGATATTGTGTTCTTGGGTGTAAGATGGCTTGCGAATCGTGTGTATCCGGTACTTTACCGTATTCTGTTCGGTCTTCATCCGGCGGAGAACCGACTCGAAAAATCTGATAAATTACAGGTTTTCATACCACTTCGGAAACAGATATTGCCTGGGCTTACAAAATATATAGGTATGAATAACTTTCGTATCATCCAAGAGGTGTGGTAGATCTGTAATTTTGAACAAGTAGGACATCACATGACTCGAAAATGGCGGGTTATGTTGGGGTTACGTCGGTAGACTTTAGCTGATTGACTGACGAAATCACGTGGTATTGATTTTTATACGCCCGCCAAAAGGCGGACGTATTATGTGATGGCGGTTTCCGTCCGTGTGTCCGTCCGTCCGTCTGTCCGTCTGTCCGTCCCTCGTCTCCGGTCTATATCTGGGACAGTTTTGTATCTACAGTTCTAATTTTTGGTGAGTGGATACCCTACGGGGAGACGATGTGTCGCGTACCAAAATCAAGGTCGAGGTCAAAGGGCAAAGGTCACTGGCCTCAAAAACAGGAAATCACTGAAGTGTTCGTGTCCGGTCTATGTCTGTGAACGTTTTCTATCCACAGTTGACATTTGTTGTGAGTGGATACACTAGGTGGAATTAAGGTCGAGGTCAGAGGTCAAAGGTCACTGTTGCCTAAAATCAGGAAATCATTGATCATTGACAGTTTTCTATCTACAGTTCTAATTTTTGGTGTGTGGATGCCCTAGGGGGGGGGGGGGCCGATGTGTTGCATACCAAATGTAGGTCGAAGTCAGAGGTCAAAGGTCAGTGTGACTGAAAAATCAGGAAATCATTAAAAATTTCTAATTTTTTGTGAGTGGATTCAATAGGGGGAAATGAAGTGTCGCATACCAAAAAATAGATCAAGGTCAAAGGTCACTGACCCCAAAATCAGGAAATTATTAAAAATATTTTTTTTTGTGTCAGTAGATACATTAGTGGGACACGATGTGTCACCTACCAAAATGTAGGTCAAGGTCACTGTGGCCCAAAATCGTGAAATTGTTAAAAATCATAATTTTTAATGAGTCCATTGACAATTACAGGGAGCCATTTTGTCATCTACCAAAATTTAGGTCCAGGTCAATGGGCAAGGTCACTGTGACCCCAGAATCAAAGTCAAAGGTCAGTGTGACCTAAAACTCAGGAACTGAATAAAAATTACTACTTGTTTGTGAGTGGATTCAATAGGGGGAAATGAAGTGTCGCATGCCAAAAATTAGGTCAAGGTCAAAGGTCGCTGTGACCCCAAAATCAGGAAATTGTTAAAAATCATGATTATTTGTGTCCATTGAGAAATTACGGGTAGACGGTTTGTCATTCAAGTACCAAAATTTAGGTCAAGGTCTATAGTCAATGTCACTGTGACCCTCAAAATCATGAAATTCATAAAAATCATGATTTGTTTGTGTCCATTGATACATTGAGGGAAGACGATGTGTTTCATACCAAAATGTGGGTCAAAGGTCAAGGTCACTGTGACCCCAAAATCAAGAAATCATTAAAAGTCACATTTTCATATGCCTGTCGAAGACGAAGTCGTGTAATGCGATGTTGCGTTCTGTTCATTCATCCATTAACATTTGTTGTCCATGCGATATCTGTAGTTTCAAGGTAAAGAGGACCCATACATTTTGAGATCAATTCGTCAAAATTTGATCTTCAGTGCCCCAAAGCTGAATCAAGTTTAGCTGACTCTACAGTGTATGTGTTACATGTAGGTTGGAATATTCAGAGTTCTCTCCCATACATGTACATGTATATGGCATTTGTCCTGTGAAGTTGTCTCCCATGTTTGAAACAGCTACATTTAATTAAACTGTTGTGAAATTAACCATACATTTACTAATTTAACGGGGAGAGGGTCCTTTATGAACTTCATACCTGTTTTTTAACTCAAGAACAAATGTTTACTTTATCACTTTCTTCTTCCTTCATAAAAAAATTCTCTCGCCTGAAAGGAATCCATTTGCAGGAAAACTACTATTTTCCGTTGGGATTTAACGGATATATGCACTTATTGGCCCGAACAGACCAGGCCGGAAAAAAGCTAGAGTAAGATATACGCAATTTAACCATTTGTCCTCCGCTTAATCCTCTCTGTAAATATAGTTCAATGATTGCCTGTCATTGACATACAGAAATGAAGCATTTCTAGGAAAAAAACAGTTTTATCATATTATACCTTGTTCGAAAGGTTGGAGTCTTTGAAACTCTGTAGACGATGATAAGTTATCTTCGCTTCGTTCATGTTCATGACAGTGAAGATACCAGCATGGAACTGATAAACTTGCCGGTACAGAGGAAGAAAACATGTTATAAAACCGGAGTTTTTGGTGCGTGGACTGACGACGGCGCCGACTTACTTTTCTTTACTCCCTCGTCCACCTCCCCTCCCAAAATCAACCTATTTAACAAATTAACAACGGTAACGAGCCCCTGTGGACTAGGGGCCAGTTGAACAACGTGTTATGTGAGCTCTGGATGATGTCCATGTGAACGTCAACAGATACAATACTAAAAAAACTACTTTGTAACGAATTTGGATAACAGAATACAGATCAATGGTACGGATTTGAAGATACATCATGATGCATGTCTTGTTGGCATTATTAAAAACTGTTGACCGCTTCTCTCTTGCAAGAATCTAGCTTGGTGTATATGATTTATTTTATATTCGTGGAGTCTGGTGCTAATATCACGAATATCGACTTTTGAGTTAGGTTTTTCGATTCTGGACGCTAAAAAAAATTTCATGGACGACGGCTTGGTTATGAATATTGGATCTTGCGTTTGTAGTTGTATTTACTCAAAATTTAAATTCCGTTCACACAATGTGCTGTACTTTTGCTAACCCAGCATTCATCCGTCCGCTATCTCTATTCAGTTCGACAGGAAACAGTAATTTTCAAAACACACAGTCAAGACGAATCTCTTGGTAATTGATTCGATAGGCCTACACTCTAACTGGCTTGTTATGAATGAGTGAAATCCGTCTGTCGTGATCTCTCAACGCAACGAAATTGGATATTCCCCCGCTTGCCAAAAGTACTATTTAACTCGTGCGAACTACATACCATTCTGTCTAGACCAATACGAAAACAATGATGAGAATGATTTTTGCATTCCTAGGGAGTTTTTGCACTGGCAAACATTGGGTTGGATATTATCAGACAGTGCCAAACACTCGGTCAAGATGACATCACAGTGTATCATAACAGAATTACAGTGAAACCTTGCATGCAATACTGACTCCTGGAAAAAAGGTTTCCCATCAAAACCAATAGGAATCTCTGGTCCAGTTTGCCTCCCTCTACCGCGAAAAACCCTTTAAAAAATGGCAAATATTTGGGTCCCCTACACAATCCATAGGGATAGTTGTGGAATAGAGCCAGTCTTAATAAATTAATATCCTATCAATGCTCCCCAATCGTATATGTCGCTATGTAGGCAAGCGACATATCAAAATGGTGGAGCAGATATAATTTCAATTAGATTGGGAATAGAGCGTCTCTATAATTCTCAAGTAATAACCGATACTTTAATATATACTCTTCGATCTCCGAAATAGTCCAACAAGCAGCCCTAACAAGATAATTTATAATTCGGATATCTATTGAATGTAGGGTCTGCCAGACTAAACGGCGATATGGGAGAATGTCCGTCAGCCAGAAAACGATACTAAATACGCCATTTTTTCCACCCAAAATAACGAAACCCACCCTTTAAGGTAAATCTCGGGTTTGGTATCCGTTCTTAACATTTCGTGGCTAGTTTATTCGAGCATTCTCACAACAACACTGTTTTCCTGATCACCGAAACAAAAATTTCCGCAATATCTAAACTTTTCAGCCGATGACAGAATTCTGCTACATTCTCCACGTTCGGGGACACGGGTTTTCAGTTCACATCATAACTAGAAAGACATATTTCTCTTTTCGAATAAATACAATGCCACAATGTACCCACTGGGATTCCATTTTGAAATGGAAAAAGGATTACCGGGTACTTTAAATTGCTCCAATATGTTAATCTGTCGATCATCCAATCATATCTTGTTGTTGTTCTTCCTGTTGTTGTTGTTATTATTACAGCTGTCGTTATCGTTGAAATCGACCTGTGTTGTCGACACAGGGGCTTTAATATGAGCGAAAGAAATATAGGCTATTTTATCCAGATAGTTCAGACTAACGTCAGGAATCTGACGAACTACCACATCAAAACAGGTGTCTCAATCTGAAGTGTGTTTCCGAACGTGGAGAATGTACCGGAAGTGAGTTTACATTGGCTGAAAAGTTTAGACCTGGCGGATTTTTTTTGCTTTGGCGATCACGGAAGCTGTGTTGTTGTGAGAATGCTCGAATGAACTACCCACCGACTGTTAAGAACGGACCCTAAGCCAGACCATTAACTTAAAAGCCAGACCATTAACTTAAAGGGTGGGTTCATTATTTTGGGTGGAGAAAATGACGTATAAAGTATCGTTTTCTGGGTGCCGGACATTTAAGCTCGGCAGCTTGCCGGTTAGTCTGACAGATATCAGAATTATAAACTACCTTGAAGGGAATATATGTCGGACTATCTCCGACAGAGTATGGAGAAATAGTCTTCACACCAATTTCGAAAAAAATTACTCCTCATCCTAGAAGAAAATATAATCGCAGATTATGTTCGCGTGACCTTTCAAGAATTTTTGTGCAACAGATTCTTCTAACACGTCACTTGACTTGCAAATTGACGGATGGCTGACTTAATTAATTACGCAGTGTTTATTGACGGAGAAATCTCCGAGTCTCCCGGAAGCAACTGTGAAAAATAGAATTTATATGTGATTGACGAAAGGGTTACCAAATTAATTCTGATGTACTTTTTCCGCTGCGCCTATATACTGTTTACAGGGTTATGGCGGCCCATGTAACGGAACGACCCCCTGGCAAGCAGGGGTTCCTGGGTTCGATCTCGAGTCGCGTCCTACCTAATACTTAAAATATGGAACTTGTTGCTTCATCGCTTGATGCTCAACATTAAGAATATAGATCAAGGAATGGCCGGTCCGGCGTCAGGATAATGCGTCTGGTTGAAGAATATAATGTGCAGTGCCTGAGTGGGGTAACACTAAAAATGATGGCATTTGGACCACACTACATGTCGCATATAGACACACCGTAAATTGTTGAAGCTGACGTTAAATTCAATTCACTCTATCACTCTTTTGCTACTGGATATTAGAGTGATCGTTTAGAAAACTCGTGTTGGATCTTTTAGGAAATCCTATATTCTATATTCATGCCAAATCTTGTATGCAGTCATTATATTTGCCTGTATGGTCATATATCTTGTCAGCCAACCGGCATCTTTTGCCACTGCCCTTTTAATGTTGCGTTTAATTGTTGCCTGTGTATGGTGAGATTTTGCTGGTGGACGTTACGTCCCCGAGGCATGCACTCTGTACAAATCATGCTGTAGCTTTGTGACTGGTAACATGGTGGAGAATGAATCGCTTGATCGACGTCGGGCCTCACGGGCTTCTCAATAAGGACTTGAGTTCTTGAGTTACACAGTTGATCTTTTTCCAACAAATCAATAGGACTACATCATCACTCTTAAATATTTCTATCTATAATAGCGCTCAAGCCGGTGCTAGGGGCCGTGTGGTCGTGCCATTCAAGATATTCACATGAACAAGCACAATAGAAGCCTGTCTGTAATACAAATTATCAGTTTTGTTTTTTTGTGACATTTTTAGAAATATGCAGTTAATCTACATGTAGCTGCTTGTGAGGTCATATGACTTCTTGTCAGCCCATCGGCATCTTTTTCCACTGCCCTTGCGGTGGTGTGTTTAATTATAGGATCCCATAGGATACTCTTCATGTAGAAGACATTATGTGATAAAATGTGATCACTAGGTCAAGGTAATGGACATTAAATCGAATTATACTGTTATCATTTCCCCGGGCTGTAAATAATTAATTCCAGGGATTTGCAATCTTAGCATTAATGGCCCATTCAGACAATATGGTTTGGAGATCACATTGAATAGCTGCTAATAATATATCAATCGATAGCCTTTGTGGTGCAAGTTTTGAACGCAATAAAGCAATGATGGTTGATGGGAAGGTAAATGACCTACCTGAATTAGTAGTTGAGTCAGTCTCCCTGCAACGATTTGGGCCAAGACACACACAAATTTCGCTTCTCTGAAATGTTATGTACCCAAGATGCTGTATCAAAGAAAATATCTTTTGAATATACAGTATTTCAATCCATATCACAGAAAATAGGAGACCTGCACAAAACGCAACCAGCTACAAATACGACCTGGATTAGTCTTGTCGTCTACTGAGGCCCCATATCCATCACTGATCGAAGCTTCTTGCAAACAGGGGAGGAAATTATACCTTTGTGTACTAGCAGCCTGCCCTTATCTCCAAACGCATTTATCCCTGTCAGAGGTTTGAGAAGTTTGCCGGATTTGTTTGCCGTGAGCAGAATTCCGTTATTCCCTGCTAGTACATATTCCACCGTTGTGCTCAAATCGGCCTTCATCTGTTGTGCGGGTTGGGCAGAGCTACCTCATCAAAATGGAGGTAATAATTGCGTTATTGCTGAAGTACCTTTGATGTATTCATCATAACCCTCTAAAATCTTCAGGTGACTTAGAGGGATAGAAACCCCTTGAGAAAAGTTTGTTGTAAATGAAAGAATGGCTCCATCACTGTCCAAAAGTATTTTTTATTTATTTTTCCAATTTGTTTTTTCGGCAACTGAGCAAAAGGCCGATAAACTTTGGATGGTGTGTACGTGCCATTCCTCATTATTCTTTTTGATATTTCTCGAATGTACTGCTATACACACTGTAATATATGGACTAGACATCGACATAATAAAATATCTGCATGTCTGAGAGAAACCATTTTTGCTTATTTGCTGATAACGTAACGGGGAGCTCTCAAGTGTATATTCGACATTTTTCGATATGTACCTGTGGGCAGGTTGTAGTTGAAGACCTCCGTGCACACCATGGGCTTCCTAAAGAAGCTGCGTACAGACAAATGTTGGTGAAATGGCAAACAAATATTTTTGGCCCAGTTGCATAATCTAGGCCCAATTATGTAATCTACGTACATGGTTGTTTACCATTAAATAAGCAATAATGTTTCACGTTCAACATTCAAAATACTTCCCTATCGATGTCTACTTCCCTGTTGAACCAGAATAACGGTGAGTGTTTTGGGTATCTGCAATACTTGAGAGGATAGGAAAATGGATGGTCGTAACAAACCACCATACAAACAGATATATCAAATGCGTTTTATTCGGTTAAAAAGAAATCGGAAAAATAAATACAAAATATTTTTGGACAATGATGGAACTATTCTTTCATTTACAACATACTTTTTTCAAGAGTTTTCTATTCCTTTAGCTTATATTTTGTTACATGTCGAAACAGTGATTTTCGAATGAAAGTGTACATGGTCTGAATTTTAATAGACAAAAAAAACATGTCTATTCTTTTGCAAATTAGATAGCTGACAATTTCGTTATTTAATACCACCCGATGCGGATATTTATGTCCATGGTCGCCTGTGGCGGATGTCTCTTAGTTCGATATATTCCTGACTTTATTGGGCAAAAACAACCTTTTTTACCTCCATTTTAGAGAGGTAGTTCTCTCTAGCCTGTTATACCAACCTGTAACCATCTCGGTCATCTATACGCGGTAAGACTGACCCTGGGATCGTGTGTATCCATTTACAGCCTACTTTCGGCAAGTGCGAGAGGGAATTTCCAGAAATCAATACCACGTGACTTCGTCAGCCAATCAGCTAAAGTCTACCGACGTAACCCCAACGTAACTCGCCATTTTCGAATCATGTGATGCCCTGCTTGTTGAAAATTACAGATCTACCACACCTCTTGGGTGATACGAAAGTTATTCATACCTATATATTTTGTAAGCCTAGCTTATATCTGTTTCCCAAGTGGTTTGAAAACCTGTAATATATCAGATTTCTCGTGTCTGTTCTCTGCCGGATGAAGGCCGAACAGAATCCCGTAATATACCGGATATCGCTCCGCAATAATGGAGACTCACGATTCGCAAGCCATGTTATGGATGGCGAAGTGTACGCAAATGCCTGTTATACCTCATCTCACCACAGAAGTCACTATCATTAAATGTAGTCAGATATATTTTGTGGGAATGGGCAACAGAGAATTCGGTATCTCACCGTGATACACTGTCTTTGTGTTTGTCTGCACAAGGTATTTTACCTCACAGTGTGTCTGTAAACTCATCCTGAGCTTAACAACTGTAATTTGCTAGTACCGGAAGTGCTAGTTCTGTTCGTTGATTGGTTAACTATGCCAACATCGACAGACATGAAGTGACAATTACAGAATCTGATTGGATATCAGATACTCTGCCTGACCCAGAGATTAAGTTGTGTGGAACGTTACTTGGTGAAGATCACTTAATTGGCAGCCCGACAGACTGCCTCAACCCCCTTTAGGGTTGTCTCACATTATGCCAGACTGGACACCTCTGCCAAAATTCAAGTATTCATGTAGCCCAGAACCAAAACATCATCTCACAAACGTGCATTTACCAGGTCAATCGTCTTTATCAAACATACTCGATCTAATAGTATTTGATTCCAGTCCGCTATATATGTGTATGACGTTTTTATTTCTATACAAGCTATGTTCATTTTTTTTGGACATGTTTTTTGAATAATAAGAACAACTTTATTGGCATTACTATATGAGAACAGTTGAGTTGCAATATGGCGCTAATGTTGGGCACTTTCAATCGCGTACTGCTGTTTTTTTAAAGACATTTATTGAACGATTAATTTTTAATTTTTAGGCAATGAAATTAACAATTAGATTAAAATAAATTGCTCCAATTACTAAAATCCGTCAGAAGTGTTCGATCGACCGAAAAAACGGCTGGATTGCTAATGACCTAATCTATTAAACAATTTAATAACAAAAGTACAGTGTCACAGTATTGTGTATATAGGTCACATTCACAAGAGGTCTGCAAAATACTTATTTCTGCCATCTCTCTCTCTCCAACTCTCTCTATGTGTTTTTCAAAATACACAAAAGGAATGAAAGCTCGTGTGAATCACAGGAGAAGAGCATTTCCCCCGAATACATGTGTAACACATCATTTGATACTCACAGGGCTTTAGATCTCCCCAATTTGGGCCCAAGTAGTATATAAAGGGCATTACAGACCGCATTGACCTAATTTTTTGTTCCCCCCGGGTAAAATTTGCGGAGGAAATTGCGGACGGCGCCACCAGGGGGGGATTCCCCAGTGGGGGTTTCCCATGACGATCACGTGATCAAGGCATGTCTAGACTTGTTGGTGTGTGTTGATGCGGCGTGTGTGTTGATGCGGCGTGTGGGACCAAGATGGCGGCGGATGTGGGAGTGGGACCAAGATGGCGGCTGATGTGGGAGTGGGACCAAGATGGCGGCTGATGTGGGAGTGGGACCAAGATGGCGGCTGATGTGGGAGTGGGACCAAGATGGCGGCTGATGGGGGAGGGGGACCAAGATGGCGGCTGTGGGGAGTGGGACCAAGATGGCGGCTGGTGGGAGTGGGACCAAGATGGCGGCTGTGGAGTGGGACCAAGATGGCGGCTGTGGGAGTGGATGACCAAGATGGCGGCTGGGAGTGGGACCAAGATGGCGGCTGTGGGACCAAGATGGGTTGTGGGAGTGGGACCAAGATGGCGGCTGTGGGAGTGGGACCAAGATGGCGGCTGTGGGAGTGGGACCAAGATGGCGGCTGTGGGAGTGGGACCAAGATGGCGGCTGATGGGAGTGGGACCAAGATGGCGGCTGTGGGAGTGGGACCAAGATGGCGGCTGTGGGAATGGGACCAAGATGGCGGCTGTGGAGTGACCAAGATGGCGGCTGTGAGTGGGACCAAGATGGCGGCTGTGGGAGTGGGACCAAGATGGCGGCTGTGGGAGTGGGACCAAGATGGCGGCTGATGTGGGAGTGGGACCAAGATGGCGGCTGTGGGAGTGGGACCAAGATGGCGACTGTGGGAGTGGGACCAAGATGGCGGCTGTGGGAGTGGGACCAAGATGGCGGCTGTGGGAGTGGGACCAAGATGGCGGCTGTGGGAGTGGGACCAAGATGGCGACTGTGGGAGTGGGACCAAGATGGCGGCTGTGGGAGTGGGACCAAGATGGCGGCTGTGGGAGTGGGACCAAGATGGCGGCTGTAGGAGTGGGACCAAGATGGCGGGTGTGGGAGTGGGACCAAGATGGCGGCTGATGTGGGAGTGGGACCAAGATGGCGGCTGTGGGAGTGGGACCAAGATGGCGGCTGTGGGAGTGGGGCCAAGATGGCGGCTGTGGGAGTGGGACCAAGATGGCGGCTGTGGGAAGATGGCGGCTGTGGGAGTGGGATCAGATGGCAAGTGGGACCAAGATGGCGGCTGTGGGAGTGGGAGTGGCGACCCAAGATGGCGGCTGTGGGAGTGGGACCAAGATGGCGGCTGTGGGGAGTGGGACCAAGATGGCGGCTGATGTGGGAGTGGGACCAAGATGGCGGCTGATGTGGGAGTGGGACCAAGATGGCGGCTGATGTGGGAGTGGGACCAAGATGGCGGCTGTGGGAGTGGGACCAAGATGGCGGCTGATGTGGGAGTGGGACCAAGATGGCGGCTGATGTGGGAGTGGGACCAAGATGGCGGCTGATGTGGGAGTGGGACCAAGATGGCGGCTGTGGGAGTGGGACCAAAATGGCGGCTGTGGGAGTGGGACCAAGATGGCGGCTGTGGGAGTGGGACCAAAATGGCGGCTGTGGGAGTGGGACCAAGATGGCGGCTGTGGGAGTGGGACCAAGATGGCGGCTGTGGGAGTGGGACCAAGATGGCGGCTGTGGGAGTGGGACCAAGATGGCGGACTGTAGAAAAACGTATAAAAGGAGGTGATTTTTAGGGGTTGGTGTATTCATTGCACTATCTGCCTGACTGACCTGACCAGCCTGCCTGCCTGCCTGCCTGCCTGCCTCACCTCTAGCCTGCCTGCCTGCCTGCCTGCCTCACCTCTAGCCAGCCTGCTTGCCTGCTTGTATGAGTTGTGGAGAACCTTTTAATTTTTTTCATTTTACCAGTGCAAATTCACCAGACTATTACACCGTTTTTGATCAGTCTGAGCCTACAGTCATGGAGTCATCTCAGGAAGTGAAGCTTCAAAAGTACCGTGTTCGCCTCATTGATGAGATGCAGCTGACCAGTATCACTCAGTAACACCAATCAACGCCGTACACGTATGTAATATAACTTATTTTTTAATAATATCTATGCTAGGAATCCCCCCCTCCCCCCCTCCCCCCTCTCTCGGAATTTTCCCTCGGATAAGTTTTCCTGCTATTCCAAGTCCGACAACTGCAGGTAGAAAATAGCCCAGTTATCATCGATTAACAATATTTTCTATGTTAAAAAGATAGCAAAGGCAACCCAATTAATGAACCAGAGCTCATGTGTTCAGCCGCGCGTCAATGCATTCCGCTGCTATCGGGGCAGAATAGTATTGTCTAAGGATTAACTTGAATTATAGTGCAAACCCGAGATTGAATGATCATTTCAGCTTGTAACGTTTATCAATGTAGTGATCGTCATTTTTTTGAGACATTTTGGCATAAATCAAAGTTCAGTTGTTATAATGTTATACTGCTCAGATGCTCCCAGAGAGTGCCAATTTTCCATCAACTTTCAAAAAAATGCAAAATAAAATGATATTATTTTTTAATAATATCTATGCTAGGAAATCCCCGTACACCATGAAATATCCGTACACCATCACTATATATGCCTACGATCTTACTATTTATAGAGTTTGTCGCTCAAAATCACTCATTGACTTTATCAACAAGAATTACACCATGCCTCGCGCATGGCTCAGCTGAGATTACAGCGTAGTACTGCCAGCACCAGCAACGAACTGGCAGACGACATGATCCAACAGTTGACTAAACAGACAAGATCTCCCCTACCAGTACGTCTCAAACTGTTCACAATACATTCTAGAATAATATGATGCACGAATTTAAGAGTTTTGTGTCACAAAATGGCGCATAGGATGGCAATTGGCATCATTCCCCCGGATAATCGCAGCTTTCCAACCATAGCGCCATCTGAACCTTATTACGCAAGGGAGACAACTCGCACTAGGCCATGTTGTATTGGACCAAAACTATTGCCACTGTATTTTTGTGATTGTATGTTACATTTGTTATGTACCTGCTCATCTTGAGTGTTTGTACAATAAAATTCAATTTAGGCCAAGCCTCTTGTAGGTCCTTATTCCCACATGGTCATCTTGGGTGTTATGTGGGTGTATGTTTGGGATAGAGAGGGACCGCTATGGGTTCGAATGGGTCGTGGAAGGTGTCATGTTGTAGCTCTCGGGGAAAAAAAATAAATGAATAAAAAAATCAATAAAAAATAAAAAAATAAAAAATCGGCGAGTAGTAGACAAAGGGAAAATTGAGAAGGACTGACCATGCCCCAGAATACTTCAAGGTGATATGCATATCACGGCCTTAAGGCCTATGTAAGATGTAATCTACTTCACATTTTAGTAGTATAAAAAGCGCAAGTCCTATTGACCTTGCCCCTCCAAAGAAATAAGAAGTGACCGATTCATTGTCAAAATCGGCTCTATTTTACAGGAGTATATACGATCAGGATGAGGCGACGTGACCGATCGAGATCTCCCTTGGCGCGTGAGAATGTGAGAGGCGAACACGACTTTCCTGAGGATCCAGCTGTGCCTCCCGCTGACGCCTTGCCCGAAGACCACCCTGTGAGTGACATCTATCGGCGCCATTGGAGCACCATCCGACGATGTTTCCACCGTCATCGCCCTATTCAAGACTTGTATAATTTCCGGCTACAGAACCTCGCGTATCTTCCTAACTATGCCGAGAACATTTTCAGAGACCAAGTGACAGCGTTCAAAGTGAATATGACATTCGGCTATATTCTACGGCACAAAGAGACGGACCAGTTACGGTATTTTTATCCGAGCAATAATACCTATGTGTTTGACAAGCCATTCACCATCATCAATCGTGCGTCACTGGAGCCCCTCATCGACCAACTGACTACGTTGGACCCATTGGAATGGGCCCGGTTGCAACGCCCCAATACCAAGTGGACTGTGGAAATGGTCACCAACGTGACATTTTTCGTGACCAAAATGAGAGATCATCCTATCGGTGCTCCTGTAGTACTACCCCCTTGGCTGCTCAATCGAAAAGGACTGTATGCATTAACACAAGGCGCACATGGACCCTACAAAGACCAGAAATGTCTGTTCCGGTGTTTGGCCATTCATTTGAACGAATGTCATCCCCAGAATTGTGATAGAGTGACCAATATCTATTGGAGACAATATTTAGAGGAACAAGACCTAGATCCGCGGCAGTTCCGGGGAGTCCATTCAAGAATTTGGATGTCGTGGAGTCACTGCTCAACGTGAATATCTTTGTGTACCGTTTACTACGGGAAGAGAAGGAGGATGAGGAGGAAGATCATGACACATTTGTGGCTGAATTGGTGCATCGGTCTTCAGAACGGTATGCTTCCACCATGAAAGTCAACATCTTCGACGACGGCGGGGTGAATCATTTTTCCCTGATCTATGATATGAGTCTGTACGCGCAATCCTACAGTTGTGCCCAATGCCATCGGGTGTTTCATCGCTCCACCCACTTATATCGACACGAAAAGATTTGTGACCACACTGTCAAACGGAAATTTCCTGGCGGTGTGTACCATAACACGCCCACCATCTTCGAGGAACTGGCCGATGAAGGTCTCATCATACCAGAAGAGCATCGTTATTTCCCCTACCGGGCATGTTACGATTTCGAGGCGATTTTGGAACCGGTGGACGCGGCCTCGGCGAAAACACAGTGGACACAGCGCCATATTCCCCTGAGTGTCAGTATTTCCAGCAACGTACCTGGCTATGACGCTGCACCGGTGTGTTTCGTGTCCGCCGGCGACGCCCATGACTTGATTACCCGCATGATGGACTATTTAGAGGAAGTCAGTGCGGCCAGTACAGAACTATTGGTGTCCAAGTTCCAGGACGTACTGGACCAACTCGACGACCGGATTCCTACACTGGGTGTATCGTTCAGCGACGATGAAGAGTCCGAGTCAGAGTCCGAGAAGCCGGAGCCCATGCAACCGCAGGATGTCCCTTTACCTAAACCGTATGCGGAGAAATTGAAAATCCGCTTCCTGCAATACTTAGGCCAGTTACCGGTGCTCGGATTCAACTCGGGGCGATACGATCTCAACATGGTGAAGGAATTTCTGTACCCTTACTTGGCCCAGTCCAATACCATCAAGTCCGTCATCAAAAAGATCAACAACCACATGGCCCTCACCACCACATCACTCCATTTCCTGGATGTACGGAACTACTTAGCTCCCAATTATAGCTACGATCAGTGGGTGAAGGCCTATGACTGTGCACAAACCAAAGGGAAGTTCCCTTACACCTATATATCGACGCTCGACCGCTTGGAGGAAACACAGTTGCCATCCCGGGACGCGTTCTTCGACGATCTCAAGCAAGTGGAATGTTCGGAAGACACGTACCAGGAACTACAGCAGGTATGGAATGACCAACACATGCAGACCTTGCGAGATTTCCTGGTGTGGTATAACAACTTAGATGTGGTCCCTTTCCTCGAAGCGGCCGAGAAAATGATTCAACTCTTTCGTCGCGATATGCACGTGGACATCTTCAAGGAGTGTTTGAGTTTACCGGGTCTCGCGCTTCGCCATCTCTTCCAAGAGTGTCCTACCTACTTCTCGCTGATACAACAAAAAGATGAGGACATGTACGATTGTTTAAAACAGAACATCGTCGGCGGACCTAGCCTTATTTTTCACCGCTACCATGAGAAGGATGTCACTACTCTTCCCGGTGGGAAACCCTGTGCCAAAATCATTGGATTCGACGCCAATGCCCTGTACCTGTGGTCTCTCGCCCAACCCATGCCCAGCGGGCATTATACGCGCTGGTTGGCAGACGGTCAACAATTCACACCTCAACGTACGCCGTACAAACATCTCGCCGACCAGTGGTTGGATTGGGAAGCCGATCGACGGGGAATTTATATACGCCATCAGACCAACGCCGCAGAGAAGCGCATAGGAGATCGTCGACTCCCCGTCGATGGGTTTGCCCTTGTACAAGGAACACCGACCGTATTTCAATTTTATGGGTGTTACTGGCACGGCCACCAATGTCCTTTCAGCGCTGGGCGCTTCAACGAACGACGTGGGAAATCGGCAGAAGAATTACGAGCAGAAGTGGTGGAGAATGGAGATTACGTCAAAGAGTTGGGCTACAATCTTATCGAACTGTGGGAGTGTGAATTTCACACCATGTGCCAGGCCCTCCCACACTTACGCGACTTCCTTAAAGCGCGCGAGTACCCGCTCAGTCCCCGACCACTCTTGACCCTGCCGCAGCTTTTCCACGCCGTTCGTTCCGGGACCCTGTATGGATTTTGTCGAATGTGATCTGCATGTTCCCGACCATCTCAAGCCACTCTTCGCCCAGTGCCCGCCTATCTTCAAGAATACGCTGGTGGGTCGGGCTGACATTTGAGAGACCATGGGCGCCTATGCTGAGGAACATGACGTATTGAAACAACCTCGTCGAATATTGATTGGGAATATGTGGGCAGAGAAAATCTTGCTGGGTACCCCTCTGCTACAGTGGTACATGAGCCATGGCCTCGAAGTGACGCGCGTGTACCAGATCCTTCAGTACGTAACCAATGCCTGTTTCGCGCGGAATGCCGACATCGTCACGTCTGCCCGACGTCAAGGCGATCAAGATCCTAGTCAGGCCATCATCGGTGAATCTTGGAAATTGACAGGCAATGGTTACTACGGAAAAACGGTCACCAACCAAGACAAGCACGTCAACGTCAATATCTGTACTACACCACAAGCCCGCAAAAAGATCAACTCGCCTCTGTTTCGGTCCGTCGACGTCATCGATGATGATACATATGAAATCTCTTCAGCCAAAAGGGTCATTCGTTACAACCTGCCCCTCCAAATTGGATGTATGGTATACCAGGTGGCCAAGCTGAGAATGCTCCAGTTCCTCTACGATTTCATGGGTATGTATTTCGACCCATCCGATTGGCAACTCATGGAAATGGACACGGACTCTGCCTACATGGCCGTCTCTAATGCGGATGGGGAGTCCCTGGTGAAACCTGAGATACGCGCACAGTATGAGGTGGAACGGGACCAGTGGCTACCTCGACGTGACCATTACCAGTACGACAAGCGGACGCCGGGCCTGTTTAAGCTGGAGTGGAGCGGAGATGCCATGATCGCCCTGTCGTCCAAGACCTACTTCTGTTACGGTGGAGATGGAAACAATAAGTTCAGTTGCAAAGGAGTCAACCGGCGCGATCCCGCCATCGACAAAGCCTTGTACCTGGACGTGCTCCAAAGCCAGACCAGTGCGAGTGGCACTAACCGAGGATTCCGGGTCGTCGACCACCAGATGCGGACCTACATCCAGAAACGAGATGCCTTCACATTTTTCTACCCGAAACGGAAAGTTCTTCCCGATGGCATCAGTACGACTTACCTGGACTTGTGAACATATATTATACCCGGACTTGTGAATTCTAATGGACATACATATTTGGACTCTAAATTACTCTCTATATATACATTACACCATGAACTTGTTTGTCATTCTTTTAAATAAGTACTCGATATACGTCAGTTCGATTACTCGGTTTAACTGTTATATACTCCACCGTGATTTCTCTCTCTATACATACGCTCACCTTAATTCTTGTTTGCAACGTTCTTATATACTTGTACATACATTCTTGTTCACTTGTTCACCTTAATAAATATTCGAACTTCACTTGGGTTTTCATGAAGTTTTTTATTGAACACCACCACCACCGAAACATTCGTACTAACCATGCTCCGAGCAGGTTATATCATGGTCTTAACACCTCTGTTGGGTTTCTGGGTATTGATGGGTCACATCCCGAGCACTGAAAGGGTTCCAAATGTTTCTTTAGACGTCCGGATGTTCAACCTCCGGGACCTTTCCACCGGCCTGGCCCGCCCCGGCCGCAGCGCGCGCGCGCGCGTCATCACCGGAAGTGCGCGTCATCACCGGCAGTGTGCGCGCGGATGTATGTCGGATCAGAAGATCAAAGAAAAGGGGATTGTAAATGAACCTGGGAAGGATAGGCAGTTCCATCTGGACCAATCAGCGGTCGAGAAAAAAGAGCCAATTTTTCCATATTTAAAAATACATAGAACTTATAGTAATAAACTTAATCTATACGTGTTGGACGAGTCTTCACTCACCGTATACACGCACCTCAATGAAATGCCCGCTCCAAACCTAGACCAAATACACGTACTTGGTCTGTGGGCTGATTTCATTGGCTCTCTATTTTACTATAGTGCGCTTGCATTCTAACCTTGATGGGTTATATTTTGGCCCCATCCTACACCACTGATTTCAGTTTGACTGAATCTCCACATTGGGCATTGATGCATTATGAATAAAACACACAAGACAGGGTTTTTTGGTGAGATCTCATTTTTTTTTATTCAGTGAACAACAACAACGTGAGAACAACCACGTGAAAACTGAAGCCCAGAACAAGGGGCTTGTACATTGAAAGAACTGAAGCCCAGAACAGGGGGCGTGTGTACATTGAAAGAATTCAAGCCCAGAACGGGACTTGTACATTGAAATGATGGGCGGCCCAGTCATATACGAGTACATCTCGGTCCTCAGCCTTGGGGTACTCGTCAAACATCTGTACGATGGTAGATAAGGGTCTTCCCCGGCATCGATGGTACAGGTAAAACAAGCAATATTGTCCGCACACCATTCTGGTCAGGCTTTGCAACGTTTGACTGCTCCAACACCACGTCTCTGTGCCTTGATCCATGAAGTCTGTTAAATCGGTATGGAGGGGTGGCAGGCCGTACGGGTCAAAGTATTCGCCCTGCTGTTCTGTCAAGTACACGGCCACCCAATGTTCACCGGGCCGATCCATCGGGTCTGTATTCAGGACGTAAGCAACCGGATACACACGGTCTAATGGGAACACGTCTCGGGCGAACACTCCTTGAATTACAAGCGTCTAGTCCGTCATTCATAATCCAGCCGTCGTCCATTAGAGAATATCCGCGTCCATAATCCAAAGACCTATTCCATTTCCATATAACAGTATTAGCACCAAATTCAAAAAGACAAAAGTATACATAAACATAGGCTTGTTTCCTGCAAGAGAGAAGCGGTCAACAGTTTTCAATGATGCCGGCAAGACATCATGATGTTCCAAAAATATCAAATCCGTATCGCTGATCAGTATTCTTAATCCATAATATTCGTTACAAAGTCGTCATCTAAAGAATGATGTATCTCAGTCACGCTTTGATTGTGACTGTTCATATGAGTACCATGAGGATCTTGAAGTACATGGGCTCATACGGCCCCTAGCCCCGGGTTAAGCGGAATTAGACACATGTTACGAAACGTAGAATTAGAATTAGAATTAGAATTACGGAATTAGACACATGTACGAAACCATACGTGTTCCTGGATCAGTCTCCAGCACGGTGCTTATCTGGTCTGTATCCATGTTAGGTGGCGAAGTCACACAGGACGTTACGGCTTTTATCGATTTGAATAATCTTGTCAAACTCAGCGTAGCAGATCACATTGATGGTTTTCGGTAAAGGTGTCCCGAAATGCAGTTCCAAGCGTAAGTCGCCTTTCTTGACGAGACTCAGTTGATGATCGTTGTCTAAGATGGGGGTCAGATCGAAACAGAACAATGTGTATCCTTTGCCGAAATCGTCTCGACTGATCATATTTCCCTCTTCTTGGTTGATTTGGCCGGTTGCTGTGAAGAGGTTCAGATAGCTCCGGATGTAATTGTCCGTTCCGAAATTAGGTTGTAAAGGCCGTGCCGGTACCTGTTGGCCATCCACATGCAGGGCCACGAAATTGATGTTGAACGCTTTTAGGTTGAACGGATTCCTCGAGAGAGTCCCATTATAACTGACGTTCTCTGATGTGCCCCAACTGTACACCTGGGCTGGGTTTCACTTTGCGTACAAACAGACTTGCTTCTTGGATGACAATGTTATACTCGAGGTCCTCATTCGGGGCCATCAAGGCAAACGCAGGCGTTGTGCGCACTAGTCGTATTTTGACAGGTACTCCATTCAAGAGGTATCGGTCCTGCATGAATAAGTCCGCATGCAGACGTCCCATCATATCGACCGATTCACTCTCTGCTGTGAAATTCACTCTCTCCGTGTAGCCGTCATTATCAGGACTCGCTTCCATCTTACCTGGGGTATCTCGGTAGAACAACGGGGCTGTCAAATACGACTTTTTAGCGTCACGCCCGTAGGATAACAGTGTTTCGATGTAGGCTCGGTACGGGTAGGTGTTGGTCGAGGCGCTCACCAGTTTATCACTCAGGGCTATATCCACTTGCTGGAATAGCGAATGAAGCCAGAGATTCACTGGCCCCATGGGTGCATCTGCTTTGAGGACTGTCCCATCTTTATTGGTGATTTTAGCTTTCACATATAGGTACGTATGGGCTAAATCCAGGTAGGTCGTATCTGCGTTGGTGATGGTGAATTCAATGGGCCCTGTGGCTGTAATGCTGGAAAGGGGCAGATGTTCCACCCACTGACCCTCTTCGGCACTGGTCTGAGTAGGTGGGACGGTCCATAAATCAAATTCACTGTTGGTAGAAGGACACGACTCGGCATGGATGAAAGCCATCTTTAAGAAAGGATATCCTTGCTCTTCGATGTGCGTCGTCGCTGGGTCGGTCGTCGACTGGTGCGTGGTCTCGGTGGGGCAGGTCTTTTATTCCCTACGGTGCGTTGTGCTTTGGTGACCAAGACGCCTCCCGCTTCTTTGGCTCGACGTTTCAGTGCTTCTTTGGGTGCCGCACCGCCCAAGACATCACCCGCGACTTGCAGTCCACTGCGCACCGCTTGTTTGCCGATCGCTTTGACCCCACGCGTCACCAAGGGCAGGAACGTTTTGACGATGCTCCCGAGTATGTTCCCCAGCCCATGTCCTCGTTGCATGCGTGTACCCGCAAAGACAGGAAAGTTACCCCCGGCCTGTTTGGTGTAATGATCGACGTAACTGGCTGTATGGCATTGATAAGGCACCTTCATTATGCAAAGTGAACCGCTCGGACTTGACGAAAATGAAGTGTCAGCACCACTTTTCCTCGTTCGAATGCCACCGGTCGTCCCGTGTCGTCTCTTATATCGATGACGATGGAGCTAATATCGGTCTGACTGACGGGTAGATACACGATATGCCTGAAACTGTGGGTGACTTGAGCTCCATACGTGCCTTTCACCGGGCAGACGCGCGGTAGAGGTACGTTGCTGTCGCCGACAATGTGTGCATCGACCACGTCCGAGTAGACGTACAGGCCATACATACCACCACGCATGTCCATCGGGATGTGGCCTATCTCGCCGGTGGGGCCAGCGTACCCCTGGTAATTGAAACCCAGCATTTGCTGTAGGGTAGGACTGAGTTCGACACTCACGTTGGGGCTGAGCGTGAGATTGGCCTTGTCGTTGTGTGCGTTGTAATCGAAGTCCACATGATTTTTGAAGGGGAAAGATTTGATGGGTTTTGAAGTATTCGTGACGTCTCGTAGAGACTTATAATGCATCAGACTTCTCAGTCCACCCATGAACTCCTTGGGGGTATCGTATTGACCTTCGGGTAGTTTGAGTCGAGTGTCTTGTCCTTCGTAGATCACCTCGTACCATACTTCATTGGCTCGCACGTTGTACCACGAGTAAGGGTATTGGATATCCACGAGTCGACATTCCCAGCGTCCAGATAAATGCAACGGTTGCGGTAACTGGGTCACGTACTTGGTCAAGGTGTTGTCAGGAAACACATCAGCCGAGCTGTTACTGGGTAGGGTGAGGTAAAACATGATGACTGAGCTGTCCTGCTGCTGCTGTTGGTTTTAATACTTCTCCCAGCCCTTGGGCGTTAATCGTCGTGATGGTCGCGGTGACTTAGCTCTTGGTGGTTGCAGGGGGTGGCGTGGTAAAAGGGGTGAAAAAGTAGGTGCCCGCCGTGGTGGTGATTTTGGGGGGTGACTCCGGTTCCCAAGGTTCTGGTGGTGTACTCACATTCTGCATAAAGGTCCAGCGCTGAGGGTTCCCCACCAATTCCTGTGGTACATGCATGTCTTTCAAGCCTTGAGCGAAGACCTCCCATCCTTGAGGATCCGTGTGCGTCCAGGAGTTCACCTTTATCATTCCACGTCATGTTAGGATTCTGTTTCATCCGTTGTAATACCAGGCCAGCTTGTTTCTTGAACGATGCAGGTACACTCTTCAGGACTTCGTCTTCCACCCACTGTGGGGCTCTGGGTGGTACCCCACCCGGCTGTTGGAGCGGTGCTGAGGTCGGCGGTGTGTCACGTGGTGGTGGTGGTGGTGCTGGAGTAGAGAGGGTTTTGTATTGGTCCATGAACGTCATGTACCGCTGAAGCGTCTCATTGTACCGTTGTACTTTCTCACTATCGCTTAACCCCGGTCTCTGTAAGATCTGTTGCATCTCTCCATCGAGGGTGTTTATCGTCTTCACCGTAGGTGGGACAGGGTAGCGTGATTGGAGGTTTTGAAGGAGCCGAGGTTCGACGAGGACCATTTTTTTCGTGTGGTTCATTGTCGGCCGAAGAGTCCACCCAATACTGGACCCAACACGGAAGCGGCCAACGGTGCTAAGATAGCCCCGAGAAATCCACCTTTCTGTAACACCTTTTTCTTTTGTGTTTGAGAGACTTGCTTATGGACTAAGGTTCGGAGACCTGTCTTATGCTTGGTCAACTTGGTCTTCTGAGCCGGAGTCAGTGGAACGTTGCCTTTTAACAGGTTGTACCCGATCTCGCACAGACAGCGTACAAGGTCAGGGTCCGCACCGCGTACAATGGTTCGCACCAACTCGGGTGGGGCCGTCTTCAATACACGGAGCGTGGAGGCGTGCTTCCGTACTCGCGCAGACATCATGTACAACTAATGCTAGAACCCACAACTCTGCTCTTTTTATCTACTTCAGAGAACAGAGACCAAGTCAACCCTGCTGTGGTATTCATTCTTTTTATTATCTCCATCATCAAAACACACACACCCCAGCTGGGGGAGCCACTGTAGGTGTGTTTACATTATTTTTGCATGTACACGTGGTGAGTCTCTCCGGGAAAGATGCCGGTCCGTAGTCGAAGGTGTTCGGGGGTGGCTTGCTTCAGGTCGAAGAGCATATACCCGTGCTGAGGGGTTGTGGCATCTTTGAAGGCTTCCAATGCAAACGGTGTGCGGCCGGGATACATCTGTCTCGCCAGGTGCAGCAGTTGAGTGGTATCTCTCGGGTTTTGAAGACCACCAGGTAGTGGGCATTTAAG
This sequence comes from Hanleya hanleyi, assembly GCA_036873755.1. NCBI lineage: Eukaryota > Metazoa > Mollusca > Polyplacophora > Lepidopleurida > Hanleyidae > Hanleya > Hanleya hanleyi. The sequence goes on from JAVTVY010032405.1 coordinate 53,826, forward strand.
CTGATGTTCCGATGTTCTTTGTTTTTCATGAACAGATTCTGCACAATATAGATAATGCTGAGCCGTCGATGGTGGCTGCCTTTGGTAAAGAGTTGGGTGACCCGCGCATCCGTCTCCGCCATGAGATCATCCAGAACCACCAAGGTGTCGGGTTCCAAATCGGCCAGGTTAGGTAGGCCTTCCACGAACGTGATGTGGGGCGTGCAAGATCTATGGCGCTACGTTTCGTAACTTGTGTCTAATTCCGCTTAACCCGGGGCTAGGGGCCGTATGAACACATGTACTTCAATATCCTCATGGTGCTCATATGAACAGTCACAATCAAAGCGTGACTGAGATACATCTTTTTTGGATAACGACTCTAAAACGAATATTACGGATTAAGAATACTGATCAGCGATACGGATTTGATATTTTTGGAACATCATGATGTCTTGCCGGCATCATTGAAAACTGTTGACCGCTTCTCTTGCAGGAAACAAGCCTATGTTTATGTATACTATGATTGTCTTTTTGAATTTGGTGCTAATACTGTTATATGGAATATGGAATAGGTCTTTGGATTATGGACGCGGATATTCTCTAATGGACGACGGCTGGATTATGAATGACGGACTAGACGCTTGTAATTGCTGCATACGCTGCCTGCCATTCTCCGTAACACCACACGACTCGGGCAATGGGTGGAGTGATCATGCTGTCGGCGTGTTGAAGGAGCTTCCTGACGAAGTGCGTTTTGCCGGAGCCCGTCGGTCCTGCGATGACGCAGGTGAAGGGATGCTGCCACCGAGGGTCCATGGTTGGAGGTGTATCCGCTGTCGTGGTAGTCCGCTCTTGTAAATTTGGTACGAGTGAACTGGAGTGGTGGGTACAGCGTCGGTCGTCGTTGTCTGTTCACTGTCAGGGATGATGATGGTGGTGGGTACAACGTTGGTCGTCGTTGTCTGTTCACTGTGAGGGATGAAATCCGGTGGGTCTTGAGACGTAGTGGGTGTACTTGGCGTTGGTGTGGAGCTCGTTGTGGCTTGTACACGGGGTGTGGTGGTGATGACTGGGCTCGATACGGGGTTGACTGGTGCTCTCTGTAGACCGGTTTCGCTGATGGCTGGTGTTCTCAGTTGGTTAAGTAACGTGCTGACATAGGCTACGTCGTAAAATACACCTCCGTACAACACACTCAGCAGGGTTAGCACTATCACCACAAAGCCTACTTGCGCTTTGCGCGTTTTGGAAGACGCTGTGTTGAGAGACGGTTGCACCGTGTTCATGGTCGACCGTGGAATGAAGGATGACGGTAGTGGTGTCTGGCTTTATAGTCGTTTCACCTGGTTGGCTGCGACCCAGGAATTGAAGGAACTGGGCCAGCCTTGCCATTTCACGAAATGAAACAGTTTGCCACGTCGACGTTCCGTTTTCAAAATCTGCTCCACCGTGTAGTAGTCTTGCTGTGTTTTTACCACAGGCTGTAATTCCGTCTGGTAAAACGTCCCTAGCAACGGTTCCCCTTGAAGATCTTCCAGTTCATAGACTCGCTGCTGTCGGGGTAGGCGCCGTTTAATCAGGAAGTGCTCATCGCTCCAGTTGGGCAAGTAACTTTTCTCGACTTCTTTGGTCACACATCGAATTCGCCTTGATAGATCAGACCGCAGAAAGCATTCAAATACGAAGTGTAAATTTCATATATAGACCATGGACGAGCCATCATAACATATACCGAACGATTGTGGGCAGGGTGAGGTATTCTCTCAGTAGTTACGCCATTCCTCCTATAGCATCTTTACAAGTCCAGCTAAATCCTCGAAAAGGGTTTACCTGGACATTTTTGCTGATTTGAATGACTTCTTTAGTCCTCTATAGGCATCCTCTATTATACAATCTCGTACATTTCATCCCCCGCGGTTGTTTTGAATTAGCATGTCGGTATCCCAAGCCTGCGGTTTTTGCTTTGACTTTCGATGTCGATTTCAGCTTGACATCAAAGCAGTTTGGCCCGCGATGATATTCAAACCTGTCACATCTCATACCTCGCAACGGACTGGCCTAATCAACTAGCTTAGCGCGTTCACTGATCGGGTTGATTTAGGGGAAACCTCTTGATCTATTTATATCCAGAACTCGTATGGGTAACTAACCAAGCCAGTATATCGAACCTAACAGATCTATGGATACACTGGCTGGCCTGGCGAGGATGTTCTATAGCGGCAGGGGTGACCAGATACAAAGGACAGCCAATCAATAATCCACTCATACGGCACATACGGAAATTCAAATGGATTCGAGATTATTGTCGTCTCGTATATTTATAAATTATAAAGTCGACTTGTGTATGGAGATGGGCAGAATCTGACGATTGGGATTTTCAGATCACATTCGTGAGCCCAGAATATGCTCATATTTCAGCGAATAAGGGCCAGTCGTTTTGATTAAGCCTACGTTTCTAACAGAATAGAATATACATGTTACATACAAATTATATGCGGAGCTATAAGTATTGATTTTTTTTTTTTTTTTTTTTTTTTTGCAAGCTCCAAAGTGAACGACTAATGAAAATGGTGATACTTTAGTACATGTAATATGGGTTGTTTATTATCTTGGGTATCGTTGCTATAGTGACAACTTGGCAATCCATCACTGTATAGTAAGCCAAGAGACTTTCTATGAACGACAAACTGTAGTATAATCCCGCATTGTTGCCTGCATTATTTACGGTATTCCTTGAAATTGTTCTCTGGGTGGCCACCTGAGGGATAGATATATGACACTTTGACATCCAAAATCCATCAAAACATGAATAACTTAATTCTATGAAGACCTACGTTACGACGAAACAGTTTGCCTCTCAAACATTATCTGCTTACAGTTATTTCAACGCATGCTCAAATTACAGGCTCGCTCCACTAGGTTGAACTTAACGACGTGATTGTGACTTATAGTGAAACACACGCGGTTTATCAACCTGTAACCAACTGGGGCATCTATACGCGGCAAGACTGACCTGGGATCGTGCCTATCCATTTCCAGCCTATTTTCGGCAACTGTAAGAGGGAACTCCCGGAAACCAGCACCACGTGATGTCGTCAATCAATCAGCTAAACTCTACCGACGTAACCCCAACGTAACCCGTCATTTTCGAGTCATGTGCTGTCTTAAGCCCATGCAAGTCCCACTTAAGCGAAGTTGTTTACGAAACTTTGCGATGTATTGGTCGTAATGTTTCGTAATAAATCGCTTTACAAAGGCCCGGTTTTCCCGCCATGTGGGGCGAATAGATACGACATGTTTTACGAATAATTACGACTGTTTGCGATGCAGTTACAAAGAAATACGATACTTTTACGACAGTTAGTGATATTCGCACCCAAATTTAGGCGAATCAGTGCGATACAGTTGCGAATATGTGCGATGTATTTGCGAACACGAAGTGCATACGACTACTTGCCATTATTTCACGATGTCTTGCGAATACGTACGAAGGTTTTACGACGGTTTTACGACGTTGTTATGACAGTTTGGGTCAAACGTTTACGATTACTTCGTATACCATCGTTTCCTGTCGTAAGTTATCGTAACTATTAGTATTTATTTTTCACTTGACGATTATTAACGGAACTGTTACCAATAAGGCGATTAATTTACGACTTAATTACGATGCATTACAACGTAGTTACGACGACTTACGATTATTTACGATAAAATTACGAATATTTGAGACTTAAGGCAAAATCGCATTGCTTGGCGAATTTTTTGAACATTTTGAAATTGGCGCGGCGATAAAACCGAGGCGACGATTTTCTTACGAATTGGAGCGATGGCTTACGAATCATGGCGAAGGTCTTTACAAATAGCTTGCTGATATCATTTGCTGATATCAACAAATAAAGCGTTTTTGATGATATCAGCAAATCATTTGACGATATCAGCAAATCAGTTGCAGATATCATCAAATGATTTGGTAATATCACCAAATATTTGCTGATATCAGCAAATATTTGTTGATATCAGCAAATATTTGATGATATCAGTAAATCATTACATGATATCACCAAATATTTGATGATATCACCAAATACTGAATGAAAAGTAAAACGGCTTGCCATACGCTCGGGCAGGAATCCTGTCCGAAAATCTAACTGGTGGCTGGCGTATTAGATCTTCATACACAAGTCGACTTCTCCGTTCACATTTCGAATTGGCTTTGAGATATCAGACCACCGGCTCTGTTCAAAAGAATTAGATATAGACACGAAACATCATTGACCTTGAATCCATTTGAATTTTGAAATGTGCCGTATGAATGGTTGTCCACCTACAGTGATGGTTGGCCTCCTACCGCCATATTAGGAGAAATGACGTAACTACTGAGAGAATATTACGTCACCCTACCCACAGTCGTTTGATATGTTCTGATTGGCTCGTCTTGGTTTGTAGACTAAAGGACCAGGTATGTTTAGATCAGTAAAGGGCCTCACAACAGGCGCGATAGAAGTGCCAAAAATAAATTATTGCAAAAACAAGAAATTGTTCAGTTGGCATGAAGCTCAATATTATATTGTATACTCGGAAAAGTTTCAAGGCACTGAATCTCATCATTCTCCAATAACAGGGCCGCGAAGTAGTGCATTCGTGCCAAAATCGCCAATTTTGAAGCAAAAGCACCTCCAATTTCTTTCTATAAACATATGAAGATAAACGATAACCAGAACCAGCTTGATACAGCCTACTCGCTGTTCCAATATATAGTCGTAGACCAAATCTGGTTCTGGTTATCGTTTATCTTCCTGTGTTTGCAGAGAACAATACGAATTGTTTTCACCTCATGCAGAATCAACTATTTTGCACGAATGCACTACTTCACAGCCCTATTACTCGAGAATGATAACACTCAGTGCCTTGAAATTTTTCTGAGTATGCAATATATAATAATATTGTATTTCATGCCAATTGAACAAGTTCTTGTAGTGGAAGTATTTTTTTTATAGTACTCTGTATTGCACCTGACCAGGGGTCATTTAACCATCTAAAGATACAAGGTCCTTTGCACCTCGGATTTGAATGCTTCAGTGATCTGATCCATCAAGGTTAATGTGAAGAGTGAAATGTGAAATCGACTTGTGTATGAAGATGGAGTATTATTATGCCAGAGTGAGGTAATAGACTGTGTGGTTCTCTGTTAAATCAAGATATTATTAGTGTCAGCGTGTTGTTCCAGCTGTTTTCACTCCAGCGATTGGTCATTCGACCCGCGGCATATTCCCATGCGAACATTCTCATTGAATCACTATTTATAGGAGCCATCCCAATCGTCATACACAACCACGTGACTGTCTCATTTGACCCATGACATGACCCGTCCTCGTTTTCAATCTCAAAATCTGCCGTCTAAAACTCTGGGAAAATGTTGATGTTGCTGCAACAGCCAGTAATTGGCCCGCCGTATGAGGTCCAATACTATAGGCTAATTGAGATGATTGGTATTCATGATATTGTGCATCAGTATGCTAAAGAAAAAAAACTTTAGGATATCATATCGATTGATACACCGGCACGAGAGGATGGAGATGATGATCCTAACATATCGATTGATACACCGGCACGAGAGGATGGAGATGATGATCCTACCGTATCGATTGATACAATGGCACGCGAGAATGGAGGTGATGATTCTAACATATCGATTGATACACCGGCACGAGAGGATGGAGATGATGATCCTAACATATCGATTGATACACTGGCACACGAGAATGGGGTGATGATCCTAACATATCGAATGATACACTGGCATGCGAGGATGGAGATGATGATTCTAACATATCGATTGATACACTGGCATGAGAGGGCGAAGTTGATGATCCTAACATATCGATTGATGCACTGGCACGCGTGGATGGAAATGATGATCCTAACATATCGATTGCTACACTGGCGCGCGAGGATGGAGATGATGATCCTAACATATCGATTGATACATTGGCACGCGATGATGGAGATGATGATCCTAACATATCGATTGATACACCGGCACGTGAGGGTGAAGATGATGCTCCTAACATATCGATTGATACACTGGCGCGCGAGGATGGAGATGATGATCCTGAAGTATCGATTGCTACACTGGCGCGCGAGGATGGAGATGATGATCCTAACATATCGATTGATACACCGGCACGAGAGGGTGAAGATGATGATCCTAACGTATCAATTGATACACCGGCACGCGAGGATGGAGATGATGAACTTAACATATCGATTGATACACCGGCACGAGAGGGTGAAGATGATGATCCTGAAGTCTCGATTGCTACACTGGCACGCGAGGATGAAGATGATGATCCTAACGTATCAATTGATACACCGCCACGAGAGGGTGAAGATGATGATCCTAACGTATCAATTGATACACCGGCACGCGAGGATGGAGATCCTGAAGTATCAATTGATACACCGGCACGCGAGGATGGAGATGATGATCCTAACATATCGATTGATACACAGGCACGAGAGGGTGAAGGCGCGCGAGGAAGGAGATGATGATCCTAACGTATCAGTTGAAACACGGGCACGAGAGGGTGAAGATGATGATCCTAACGTATCAATTGATTCACCGGCACTCGAGGATGGAGATGATGATCCTTACGTATCAATTGATACACCGGCACGCGAGGATGGAGATGATGATCCTAACGTATCAATTGATACACCGGCACGAGAGGATGGAGATGATGATCCTAACATATCGATTGATACACCGGCACGAGAGGATGGAGATGATGATCCTAACGTATCGATTGATACACCGGCACGAGAGGATGGAGATGATGATCCTAACATATCGATTGATACACCGGCACGAGAGGATGGAGATGATGATCCTAACATATCGATTGATACACTGGCGCGCGAGGATGGAGATGATGATCCTAACATATCGATTGATACACCGCCGCGAGAGGGTGAAGATGATGATCCTAACATATCGATTGATACACTGGCGCGCGAGGATGGAGATGATGATCCTAACATATCGATTGATACACCGGCACGCGAGGATGGAGATGATGATCCTAACATATCGATTGATACACCGGCACGAGAGGATGAAGATGATGACCCTAACATATCGATTGATACACCGGCACGCGAGGATGGAGATAATGATCCTAACATATCGATTCATACACCGGCATGCGAGGATGAAGATGATGATCCTAACGTATCGATTGATACACCGGCACGCGAGGATGGAGATAATGATCCTAACGTATCGATTGATACACCGGCACGAGAGGATGAAGATAATGATCCTAACGTATCGATTGATACACCGGCACGCGAGGATGGAGATAATGATCCTAACGTATCGATTGATACACCGGCACGCGAGGATGAAGATGATGATCCTAACGTATCGATTGATACACCGGCACGCGAGGATGAAGATGATGATCCTAACGTATCGATTGATTCACCGGCACGCGAGGATGGAGATAATGATCCTAACGTATCGATTGATACACCGGCACGCGAGGATGAAGATGATGATCCTAACGTATCGATTGATACACCGGCACGCGAGGATGGAGATAATGATCCTAACGTATCGATTGATACACCGGCACGCGAGGATGAAGATGATGATCCTAACGTATCGATTGATACACCGGCACGCGAGGATGAAGATGATGATCCTACCATATCGATTGATACACCGGCACGCGAGGATGAAGATGATGATCCTAACATATCGATTCATACACCGGCACGCGAGGATGGAGATAATGATCCTAACATATCGATTCATACACCGGCATGCGAGGATGAAGATGATGATCCTAACGTATCGATTGATACACCGGCACGCGAGGATGAAGATGATGATCCTACCATATCGATTGATACACCGGCACGCGAGGATGGAAATGATGATCCTGAAGTATCGTTTGCTACACTGGTGCGCGAGGATGGAGATGATGATCCTAACGTATGGATTGATACACCGACACGAGAGGGTGAAGATGATGATCCTAACATATCGATTGATACACCGGCACCCGAGGATGGAGATGATGATCCTAACGTATCGATTGATACACCGGCATGAGTGGGTGAAGATGATGATCCTAACATATCGATTCATACACCGGCGCGCGCGGATGGAGATGATCATCCTAACGTATCGATTGATACACCGGCACGTGAGGATGGAGATGATGATCCTAACATATCGATTGATACACCGGCACGGTGGATGGAGATGATGATCCTATCCTGTCGATTGATACACTGGCACGCGGCGATGGAGATGAAGATGCTAACCTATCGATTGATACACTGGCACGCGAGGACGGAGAAGATGATCCTAACATATCGACTAATACACTGGCACGCGAGGATGACCCAGCTAGGACATTTATTTCCACATTTGCTCGGACACATTCTTAAAGAAAAGGATATGAGCGGGGGCACTACCATGTATCCTCAGCACATTCTTAGCCATTGCAACTGTGTGAATCAACAGGGAAACACAAAGCCGTAGACCTGTGCGCGTGGCACAGAAGTACGAATATACGGAAGCATAGATAGGACATGGGTGAAAATTATTTTTCCGTCCACGAAATTATCTCCGACCCGGAGAAACTTATCTCCGACCCAGAGATACATCTCCGACCCGGAGATGATTATCTCCGACCCGGAGATAATTATCTCCGACCCCGAGATACATCTCCGACCCGGAGATAATTATCTCCGACCCCGAGATACATCTCCGACCCCGAGATACATCTCCGACCCGGAGATAATTATCTCCGACCCCGAGATACATCTCCGACCCCGAGATAATTATCTCCGACCCAGAGATACATCTCCGACCCGGAGATAATTATCTCCGACCCCGAGATACATCTCCGATCCGGAGATAATTATCTCCGACCCCGAGATACATCTCCGACCCGGAGATAATTGACCAATGAGAGTCGAGCTCACAAAGACGCCATCGAGCACTAACACATTGGTCTGCTCGGAATCGAAGTAATACGGTTCGTTACGGTGGCTTGTTAGGGCCATGCATTGATTTTGCAATTTTCTGCCTTTTACTAGTTTTCAAGATTTCACTTTCGCGTTTTCTGCAATTTCTTGCCATTGACATCGATTCATTTCCGAGATATAAAGTTGTTTTCTGGTTTTAACAATTTCTTCTATCCATTTCCATGCGACTGCAAAAATCGAACAACCATGTGAAAACACTAAAAATTAGCAAAAACATCGAAAAAGTATTTCAACCGCGGTGGAAAGTATTTCAACCGCGGTGGAAAGTATTTCAACCGCGGTTGAAACTATTTCAACCGCGGTGAAAGTATTTCAACCGCGGTGGAAAGTATTTCGACCGCGGTGGAAAGTATTTCAACCGCGGTTGAAACTATTTCAACCGCGGTGAAAAGTATTTCAACCGCGGTGGAAAGTATTTCAACCGCGGTGGAAAGTATTTCAACCGCGGTTGAAAGTATTTCAACCGCGGTGGAAAGTATTTCAACTGCGGTGGAAAGTATTTCAACCGCGGTTGAAACTATTTCAACCGCGGTGAAAAGTATTTCAACCGCGGTGGAAAGTATTTCGACCGGGGTTGAAACTATTTCAACCGCGGTGGAAAGTATTTCAACCGCGGTTGAAACTATTTCAACCGCGGTTGAAATACTTTTCACCGCGGTTGAAATACTTTCAACCGCGGTTGAAATACTTTCCACTGCGGTTGAAATACTTTCCACCGCGGTTGAAATAGTTTCATACTTTGTATACTACTAACGTTCAAGACAACATACACTAAAACAAAAACGTGTTATGAAATCATTCACACATAAGATTTGTTACCCGCTGGTTTGTTATTTTAAGAAATTGAAGACCAGCGTACGTGACTTCCATACCTCACACATATAAAAATGGCGGTAGCGAAAGCTGCAACACCATTGGTCAATTATCTCCGGGTCGGAGATGTATCTCCGGATCGGAGATGTATCTCGGGGTCGGAGATAATTATCTCCGGGTCGGAGATAATTATCTCCGGGTCGGAGATGTATCTCGGGGTCGGAGATAATTATCTCCGGGTCGGAGATGTATCTCGGGGTCGGAGATAATTATCTCCGGGTCGGAGATAATTTCGTGGACGGAAAAATAATTTTCACCCATGTCCTATCTATGCTTCCGTACGAATATGTGGGCTGCACTGCATAATTCTTCCAACAGAGAGGTGGTACTCAACCTCACGAGATTATTATGGTGGCCGATAAGGGACATCGCTGCATTGTTTCAGGTATGTGGTTTGGTAACACGAAGGCAGGATGCGAAGCGCGAAGTCCAAACACGAAGCCAGGATGCGAAGCGCGAAGGCAGGATGCGAAGTGCGAAGTTCAAACACGAAGGCAGGATGCGAAGCGCGAAGGCAGGATGCGAAGTGCGAAGTCCAAACACGAAGGCAGGATGCGAAGCGCGAAGGCAGGATGCGAAGCGCGAAGTCCAAACACGAAGCCAGGATGCGAAGCGCGAAGGCAGGACGCGAAGCGCGAAGTTCAAACACGAAGGCAGGATGCGAAGCGCGAAGGCAGGATGCGAAGCGCGAAGTTCAAACACGAAGGCAGGATGCGAAGCGCGAAGGCAGGATGCGAAGCGCGAAGTTCAAACACGAAGGCAGGATGCGAAGCGCGAAGTTCAAACACGAAGGCAGGATGCGAAACGCGAAGGCAGGATGCGAAGCGCGAAGTCGTGTTTGGACTTCGCGCTTCGCATCCTGCCTTCGCGCTTCGCATCCTGCCTTCGCACTTCGCATCCTGCCTTCGTGTTTGGACTTCGCGCTTCGCATCCTGCCTTCGCGCTTCGCATCCTGCCTTCGCGCTTCGCATCCTGCCTTCGCACTTCGCATCCTGCCTTCGCACTTCGCATCCTGCCTTCGTGTTTGGACTTCGCGCTTCGCATCCTGCCTTCGCGCTTCGCATCCTGCCTTCGTGTTACCAAACCACATACCTAGCGATGTCCCTTATCGGCCACCATAGATTATCCAACCCAATGGATTCTTTTCCAACCAAGTATTTCTAGTATTTGATACAATTGATGGTCGATTGACAGAAAGCGTTATAATAACTATAGGAAAATAATGATATTGCTAATACTATTGTAATCGTTGTGTTGCAAATGGTGTACCGTACTCCTCAGGCTTTGGCAGTTAACCTATAAACGGTTGATAGTAGACCTATTCAACGAGACTTACTGTAATTGGTCGTTAAGTCGTCGAATCGATCTGTCTGGTTATCGATTTTCACCTGAGTCACGACCAGGGACGAAGAATCCTTTGTTCTCACAATTCCAGATACGATCTTGTGTCACCGATTTTCTTTTCTTCGTAAAACATTTTTTTCCCAGACAGGATCAAGAAATTAGTTCACAGATGAAAACGAAGTCCGTGTTTTCGTGCAGTAAACATGTCCTATCAAGATTACCGGTAGCATTGAGCTTTTCTTCTACCGAGAAAAGATATTTATCATTTCGTATTCAACCAGCACGACAGATGATACCACTACAACATCAGTATACCCTGCTATTATCACCAGCAACGTGATGTGTGTCATCACCGAGCTCATTGTTAAGTCTGTCGGAGTTGAAAGACTTGCACAGCCTCCCATTCCCTCCCATCTCGTACATATGTTCTGTCAAGTTAGCCGACCTTTCCTTTGCTCTTATTTTATTTTGCTCTTTTTTTTTCGGGCAAAGCTTTGATTGGAATTGGATAGACGCATATTAGGAGAATTGCCAGAATAAGCGTCTGTGGTACCGTTCAAATCTACGTACCTTTTCGATTAGGTTCTGTCTTAAGAGTCATCAAAGGACTTTTGTTAACCCTTCCTGGCCTGGGCTTTTTGTCGGGGGGGGGGGAGGGGGCATTTCGGTTAGAAACAAAAATTAATTGTCTTACCCCTTCGGCTAGCGTGCTGAAACTTCCCATACCATACCCTTGGATCGAGCTCTATACCAGGAAATGTCATTTGAAATTTTTTTTTTTTTTTTTCGATTTTCCCAATCGTTTATTTATGTCTTTTCTTCGCAAAAACTGCATGATAAGTTTGTAAATAATAATCTGATGTGAAATAAAATAGTGTTTGCTCAATTTGTATCACAGAATAGCAGGAGCTTGAAGACAAATGACGAAAACATCACCTTCCTGGTACCCCACATGCGCGCCATTTTGAATTTGCTTACGATCGCCTGCTCTGAGGGTTATGCTACAGATGACCACAATATGATAAACTTCAAAGTCAAAGAGCGCCAGCTCTCAATTTGCTGTCGTTACGGAGATAGGGTAGAAATTTTGGTAGGATGGAGTGGGGGGGGGGGGTTTAAACACTCTCAATATATGGCGTATCATCGGAGGTTGGTAGAGTAGGTGTGATCTCTCCAATCTTGAATCATTTGGATTTTTTCTACAGAGAACAGTTAAATAGAAGTAATACGGAACCATGCAAAATAAGAATTTGTTTTTGGCTAATTGGAATATAAATTCAGCAATCCAGTTCCCACTGCCGTCAACAATTTTTGATGATGCCGACAAGACGACATGATGTGACTATCGCCCAGAACCGTAAAAACACATTTAAGAACTGTAACGATATATATCTATGGATATATTAGATATATTAATGCCATCCTAAAACTGTTGGATATTAATATAACACGATATAAACAATGACAAACAACTGTTTTTTTTACACCTTTAACCCTATCAGGCTTGGGCGATTTGGGGTGTACCGCAGCCTGGGGTGGGGGGGGGGGGTTGGGGAGTTACCTCTCCCTATATATTTTCGCTATCGCTAAGGCTAGAGGCCTGAAACTTACCACACTGTATCGTTGAGCGAAGATCTGTAAGAAAATGTAAAAAAAATCCAAGATGCCGTCATAATGACGTCACTGTGACGTCATTTTCAAAAAGAGCGTTTTTGGACGATTTTTCGGTCAGAATTTTCGAATTCTTTATTTTGCTGGTAATATATTGCCCTGAGAGAAAACATAGCTTTCGGAATGACCATATGGTATGACTTTCCTGGAATTTACTGTTCTCAATTGTTCACAGAACGTCCTCGTCCAGGTAGGGATACTAGTATCGGGTCTCTAAATCCCATAAAGGTTAATTTCTCTCGTAGAGGACTACGGAGAAGTCGTGCACATCTCAGACATATTTTAACCCTATCTGGCCCGGGCTTTTTGGGACCTGTCCAGGCCCGGGGGGGTGCGAAGCCCTAATTATTTTTCTTGAGCTAGGGGGCTGAAACTTATTATACTATACCCTTGGGTCAAGTTCTACCAGAAAATGTAAAAAAACCAAGATGGCCTCTTTGATGACGTCACAGTGATGTCATTTTCAAGAACGGCATTTTTGGTCGATTTTTCGGTCAGATTTTCTGATTTTTTTTTAATTTTTGCAATTTCTCCACAAAAATTGCATGAAAAATTAGCAAATATTAATGTGATATGAAATAAAATATTTTTTGCCCATTTTTCACCACTTTTCAAGAAATATGACAAAAACATCACTTTTCTGGTACCCCACGTGGCCGCCATCTTGAATTTATCCATGATCCTCTGCTCGGGGGGTTATGCAAATAGGCTCAAAATGACCCCAATAAGATAAACTATAAAATCACGGAGTTTCAGCTCTCCATTTCTTCCCGTTCCGGAGATATAACATATAACACTATATAACACGCTCTTTCACTGGCTCAGCGGAAAAGACGCAATGCGGCTGCGCGCCAGACATTTGTATAGGGGTGAAGTCAGAGTCTTGTTTACCGACGGTTTGGAGGTTACAAACTCTGACGTTGGGAGAATGGACGATAACGGGCGCTCGTCAAACAGCCTTACAGGAAGTCCTATCCCACCGCTGACACCAGATGTGGGATTTGTGCTCCAAAGATAACACTGCAACTGGGTGAAATATAAATGAAACTAGTATTCAGATAAAACTAAATGAAAACAAACGCTCGCAACAGCGGTAAACACAACTGTCTGTAACTGTCTCTCTGTCGATGAGCAGAGCGCCATCGTAAAACACACAATAATCAGTCAGTTGAGTGCTAATCACTTAAAGTTGTCCCCCCCCCCCCCCAAAACAGAAGCAGTAGTTTTGTCAGAGCTTTACCCCTACCTGGCCTGAGCTTTTTGAGACCTGTCCAGGCCTGCCTCCTTGAATATTTAACCTGGCTCAAGCTCTAACAGAAAATGTAAAAATATCCATGTGCGCAGCTTTTATGACGTCAGTCACGTAATTTAAACAAAAAGGCATTTTTGTCGCTTTTTCGGGCAGATATTTCCATTTTTTGTGTTTTCTTCGCAAACATTGCATAATAAAATAGTAATAATATAGTAATAATTGAACACCAGAAAAAGTATTTAAAAAATCCAAGAAGATCCAAGTTTGGCAAATCATTCCATTGCAGTGAAGAGCTGATCCGTCTGCAATCAGTCTTAAAGCATCAACGGCCGGTTGAATTTCTCTTCCATTATATTCGTACGAGGCACGTGATCGGCAGCGTATCATGCGGAACACGTGACACATAAGATAATAGCGGTACCCAGGAGAAATTCAACCGGCCGTTGATGTATGAAGACTGATTGCAGACGGATCAGCGCTTCACGGCAATGAAACTATTTGCCGAATTCGATAAAACAGTGGACAGAGCGTGGGGATGGGTTGTTTTATTGCTGGATAGAGTCGTACGACCCATGGAGCCGTGTTTTTCCGAAGTGTACATGTAAGTTCAGGAAGAGGATTCATGACGTAGTAGGAACGAACGAAGCCCAACCTGTAACCATCTCGGTCATCTATACGCGGCAAGACTGACCCTGGGATCGTGTGTACCCATTTGCAGCCTACTTTCGGTAACTGCAAGAGGGACTTTCCATAAATCAATACCACGTGACTTCGTCAGTCAATCAGCTAAAGTCTACCGACGTAACCCCAACGTAATCCGCCATTTTCGAGTCATGTGATGTCCTACCTGTTCAAAATTACAGATCTACTACACCTCTTGGATGATACGAAAGTTATTCATAGTTATATGTTTTGTAAGCCCAGGCAATATCTGTTTGCGAAGTGATATGAAAACCTGTAATTTATCAGATTTCTCGAGTCTGTTCTCCGCCGGATGAAGGCCGAACAGAATACGGTAGGCCTAAAGTACCGGATATCGCTCCGCGATAATGGAGACACACGATCCGCAAGCCATGGCGAAGTGTACGCAAATGGAACGAAGCCATGTAAACTTAGCTAGTCATGGGCTTGATACCGTGGTGTTCCTTTTGAAGAATGACAAACGAGCAGTCAAAGTCTCAATTAGATGGCTAGTAAAACATTAATAAGGTAAAATGAAAAAAAAATACCTCCAGAGAACAGCAGCTATAGGAAGATAACGATAATTTATTGCATTGTATAAATACTATATATATATCAGAAAGACTATATTCTATACGGCTGCCCTGCAATTTATTGTTTTCATTATTAAGTGTAGCCTTTGGAATTGCTCTCAGAGTGCCTACATCCAGGGACGGATATATGATCTCCAAATCCCATAACATGTGAATAATTTATCTCCTCGAAGACTACGAGAGTCGTGTACATCTGACAGGTAATGTTCACTGTATACCTGTGCCAAGCAGGGCATGTAGTTCAGCTACGCGCATTTTTCGACGCTCGCTTTGTTTAGACATTCTTCCGTTCTGGGGGATTTTCTCCCGCCTTGCTCTGTCATGTCTGTGTGTCTCGTATATCATGGTGAAATGTGGAGAGTTACGTAACCACTGATACTGCAAATGATTTTAAACCAATGGAATTGCATGAAATCAATTTCTCCTGACCCGAACTCCCGATTCCCAGTGTCCATTTGGGATATGATTAGGTACTGAAGATCCAGATTTAATGCTTATCCCAAAGGAATCAGGTATTAAATCAGATCACCTCGATCATAATTTGTGACTGGGAGACCTCATTATTGTCATCATTGTAGAAAGTGACCTACATTGACACGTTGAGGAGGAAACAAAACCGGATGATAAATAGAAACAAATGGTTACACCTGCAAAATATGCTCTGTCATTTATTCATGTACAATTAAATACTTCAAAGAATAATTATTATGCAGAATAAAGAATTTTGCACATTATCCATAAATCTCAGTAAAGTCAGATATATCACGGAATATTATATCTGACTTCAGCGCTACATAAATCCCGTGCGAATTTCGAACTACATTTGCTGGCCAATCAGCTGGCTAGCTTGTTGAAACAATTTCAAAATCATGCCCACAATAATAACTCACGGTAGCACGTGAACTAATATAGCAAACAATACCAGGAAATAGTATCCAAATAAGGCATCATTTTCAGACAGTGCGCTTTGTAAATGTAGGCATCAAAGGGTTTACCCCCGTCGAAAAGTCTGGCTTTGTTAGGCGGTACAAAATATCAGAAGATCGTACCGTGCGAAGGTGTTAAATATCGGTGAACTAAACGTCAATCATTGTCAAAGTGAACAAACAGAAACTGTTGTGAGTGGCTTATTATGGGATCTCGTAGAAAAACTACCTCCAGCACAGAAGAGTTCCAATCTTGGGGGAGGTAACTCTGGGTGACTATAGTTCCGGCAAAGGGCCCCTGGGCATGTATTCATCCGCGGTGATGCGGTCTGGCGATGATGCGGTCGCTGGGAAAAGCTTCAGCGGAGAAAAAGTAGTCCCCAGACTTCAAATGCGCTGCATGGTCCGATTTGGTCGAGTGAGGTATCAAAGTGAAACATTCGTGAAGGGGCATCCAGTCATGGGTTGGGTGTATGTAAAATTAGGATTTTTTCCCGAGACTATAAAAAGCGGAACACGGACTTTACCCCTAAACTAGGGGAAAACACCTATCAACTCTGGCCAAAAGGGCTAATATCTGTCCCCGGGCTTATTGGGACCTGCCTATCAAGTCAATGGGGTGGGTGCATGTAAAATTAGGATTTGTCCCCGAAACTATAAAAAGCGGAACACGGACTTTACCCCTAAACTAGGGGAAAACCCCTATCAACCCTAGCCAAAAGGGCTAATATCGGTCCCCGGGCTTATTGGGACCTGCCTATCAAGTCAATGGGGTGGGTGCATGTAAAATTAGGATTTGTCCCCGAAACAATAAAAAGCGGAACACGGACTTTACCCCTAAACTAGGGGAAAACCCCTATCAATCCTAGCCAAAAGGGCTAATATCGGTCCCCGGGCTTATCTGGGCCTGCCTATCAAGTCAATGGGGTTGGTGCATGTAAAATTAGGATTTTTTCCCGAAACTATAAAAAGCGGAACACGGGCTTTACCCCTAAAATAGGGGAAAACCCCTATCAACCCTAGCCAAAAGGGCTAATACCGGTCCCCGGGCTTATCAGGGCCTGCCTATCAAGTCAATGGGGTGGGTGCATGTAAAATTAGGATTTTTTGCCGGAACTATAAAAAGCGGAACACGGACTTTACCCCTACAATAGGGGTCTGTATTATACAATATAAGGGGAAATGCCTGTATGGGGTATGGGGATGGTCAATTTTTTTCGTGGGCTTTACTATGGCTTGTGGGGTCTCGTTTTTCTCGTCTCACCAAGAAAAACACGATGGGAAGGGTCCCGGAGCGAATCGGTGATTTTTTTGGAAAAAGTCACCGAGGTCTGCATATAGTCCATACTGGCTATATGGGGGTATAGGTTCAACCTGGGAAATTCACACACGTTCATTGTGATATGGGTTGTGGGGTCTCGTTTTTCACGTCTCGTCATTTAGAACACAATGGGAGGGGTCCCGGAGCGAATCGGTGAAATTTTTGGGGAAAGTACCGGGTAGGCCTGTATATAGGCCTATAGGCTGGCTATACGGGGGTATAGGTTCAACCTGGGAAATTCACACACGTTCATTGTGATATGGGTTGCTTGGATTTGTTTTTCACGTCTCGTCATTTAGAACACGATGGGAAGGGTCTCGGAGCGCAACGGTGAATTTTTTGGAAAAGTACCATATAGCCCATAGAGTCCCATACTGGCTATATGGGGGTATAGGTTCAACCTGGGAAATTCACATACGTTCATTGTGATATGGGCTGTTTGGATTTGTTTTTCACGTCTCGTCATTTAGAACACGATGGGAAGGGTCCCGGAGCGAAGCGGTGAAATTTTTGGAAAAAGTTCACCGAGGCCTGGGTAGGCCCATAGGCCTATGCTGCATGGCTATGGAGGTATAGGCCCATACGGGGTGAACGTTTTGGGGTCTAGGTGAGCCCCTTATGATCCTATGGTGTCGTATGAGGTCTTATTTTGAAGCTCCCGTGGAGTTTGTAATGTATCGACTAATGGTTCGTCCGTTTTCAATAGTCTGCGCATGCGCAGTCTGGCCGTAGTATAGAAAGCAGGCATGTTGGGGTGTATGTGGGTGTGTGTTTGGGGTAGAGATGGACCGCTATGGGTCCGATGGGTCGTGGAAGGTGTCAAAGTGAAGCTTGTGTGGGGTAGAGTCAGAATGGCGTGTTTTAAGTGCAAGTCGCGTCAATCTGCGCATGCGCAGTTGGTTGTAGTACGTCAAGTGGCCATTTTGGGGCAGTACAGGAAGGTATTTGGGGTCGAGATGGATCATCCTTGGTCCGATTGTGTCGTGGGAGGTGTTATCTTGTAGCTCTCGGGGTGTATATCCCGATTTGAGGGATGTTCACGTCATCTGTGACGTCATCGGTGACGTCATCAGTAGGAGTAGTAGCGAAATTGGGCATTTTGTGGCAGGGAAGGAAGGTATTTGGAGTAGAGATGGACCATCCTTGGTCCGAATGCGTCCTGGGAGGTGTCATTTTGTAGCTCTCGGGGTGTAGACCCCGATTTGAGGAATGTTCACAGCATCTTTGACGTCATCGGTGACGTCATCAGTACGAGTAGTAGCGAAAGTGGGAATTTTGGGGTAGTGAAGGAAGGTATTTGGTGTAGAGATGGACCATCCTTGGTCCGAATGCGTCCTGTGGGGTGTCATCTTGTAACCTTCGGGGTGGAGACCACGATTTTAAGGGATGTCCACAGCATCTGTGACGTCATTGGTGACGTCATCAGTACGAGTAGTAGCGAAAGTGGGCATTTTGGGGCAGTGCAGGAGGGTATTTGGTGTAGAGATGGACCATCCATATCTGTCATGCGTATTATACAGTATCTGTCCTGTATTATACCAATCTGTGCTGTATTATACTATATCTGTCCTGTATTGTACCATATATGTCCTGTATTATACCAAATCTGTGCTGTATTATACAATATTTGCCCTCTATTATACCATATCTGTGCTGTATTATACCATATCTGTCCTGAATTACACCATATCTGTGCTGTATTATGCAATATCTGTGCTGTATTATGCAATATCTGTCCCGTGTTATACAATATCTGTCTTGTATTATAGCAAATATGTCCTGTATTGTACCATATTTGTCCTGTATTATACAATATATGTTCTGTATTATACCAAATCTGTGCTGTATTATACAGTATCTGTCTTGTATTATACCCAATCTGTGCTGTATTATACCATATGTTTCCTGTATTGTACCATATATGTTCTGTATTATACAATCGGATAGCGGTTGTCGTGAATAACAACAAGTTCAGCAATGTTTATATAGTTTATTATACCCAATGTTACATCATACCCAGGCTGGAGGAGCCGCCCTGGGTATGTTTAGTATGTTCACAGCAAAACAAATTAAAATATCGAACACCATGTTTTATTATTTAACGCACCGTCACATTAGGTACAAGTGTGTACTGAGCTCAAGTCAACGATCAGCATGTAGACATAGAGAGTATGTGCGGCATGTTATGGTATTCATCAGTGCACGGGTGACGCATTCAACCGATGGCGGTGGTCGGTCAGCTTGGTAAGGAAAAACGTGACATTGGTTACCCTCTCTACCACCCATTGTATGTTGGGGCGTTGACGATGTGCCCATCTCAAGGCATCCACGGTGTCCAGTATCTCCAGCATCGTCTCTAGTGACCTTCGGTTAATGATGGTGAACGGCCGGTCAGACACATAGATATTATTGCCGGGATAATAATACCGTAACTGGTCCGTCTTTTTGTGACGTAAGATGTACCCGGAAGCGACATTCAATTTGAAGGCCGTAGTTTGATCTTTGAAGATGGCTTCCACGTAGCTGCGTAGACGGGTGCGGTTGGTCAGTGGTAAATTGTAAATATCTTGAATAGGGCCATGAGGGTGGAAACAGTGCCGTGTCATGGACCAATGGCGCCGATCGATGTCACTCACTGGATGGTTGTCCTGTAAGAAATCGCCCAGAAAATGTTCGATGTTGTCAGGCGTATGACTCGAAACCGTAACGCTGGGGTCCTCCTGGATATCCAGGCTCTTCTGAACTGTGGGTATAGGTGGGTTCTCCTTCATCGCATCACCAGTGGCGTTCATCTCCCCGGGCTTATCTTCACTGGGTCTGACCTTCCGCGGCTCCTCTTCAGTAGGAAGTTGTCGCTCATGCCATGGTACCGGGGCATGAATCAAACGTTGGTGTCGCAGCAACTGACTGGTCAGTTTGAAATTACAACACATATAAGGGAAGTGGGAAGAGGTGCCGACATACTGACTGCGTCACATGACTTCACAGAATAATCCTCTGGTTAACCTATTCTAAAGCACATACCAAGAATCTAACGATTAGTGATATGTGTTGTATCTCAGGTACGCTTTTATTGTACCTGTTCATGTGGCAACTTGGATGGTATGACCACACGGCCCCTAGCACCAGCATAAGCGGTATTAGATACAAATCTAGAGAGCTATGATGGAAATGCTCTGACAACTCGTATACTGGTAATTGGTGAGCTGTTTCGCTGTGACAACTCGTACACAAGCCGACCACAATCCTCGCATGGACGCTTGGGTGGCCCATGAATTGAACGTTCATGGCGCAGTAAAGCATCTTTCCGATTAAATGACCGTGCGCAGGTTATACAAGTATACAGTCCGTCGTTGTGGGTGGCCGTGTCGTGGCGACGTAAATTGTCTAGACGAGTAAACTGCTTCTAGCAAGTTGTGCAAGTGAACATCTTGGTGGTTGACAGAGTGTCTGATGAAACGGCCAGGCCGCTTTCCTTTTATAGCACGCTAGCTGGTGATCTATTGTTAGCACACTCAGTTCAACTACCCCAAGTCGAGGACCGAGATGTACTGGTGTACGACTGAGCCGCATTGCGCGCGCGCGTGTGTGTGTGTGTGTGGGGGGGGGCAGTGGATTTTACAGCCGGGATCTTGTCAACATCCGGGTTTGCAAGTGGGGTTTTCCCGTCTTTGGCCACTGCGCGCAATTTTTTATCCGGTATTGTTTAGCGCGCGCAGGGGCCAAAGGTCAGTTCCAGTCACGTGAACGGAAGCGGAAGTGACCTCACAGAGGTCATATGCAAATTATTGAGATCAGCAGGTGTCCAAAACCCGGCTGTAAGATGGGAACCGGACGTAAAACCACAGTACCCGGATGGAAGACGGAGGAACGACGGGAAAAACCCACTTGGAAACCCGGATGTTGACAAGATCCCGGATGTAAAATCCACAGCCCACATACACACACACACACACACACACGCGCGCGCGCGCGCGCGCAATGCGGCTCAGTCGTACACCAGTACACCAGTCTCGATCCTCGACTTGGGGTAGACTGTGCTAAAAATAGATCACCAGCTAGCGTGCTATAAAAGGGAAGCGGCCTGGCCGTTTCATCAGACACTCTGTCAACCACCAAGATGTTCACTTGTACTACGTGCTCGAAATCATTCACTCGTCTGCACGACTTGCGCCGCCATGACGCTACCAAGCACGAAGGAACCGCCTGGTATAGCTGTACGATATGTACACTGTCGTTTCAGCGCCCGGGTCATTTACAGCGCCACATACGTGCACGCCATGAAGTACCCAAGCGTCCATGCGAAGAATGTGGTCGGCTTTTCAAACTGACCAGTCAGTTGCTGCGACACCAACGCACACGACACCCTGTTCCGCAGCCACGTTTGCTGGTAGAGAAGCCCGTAGGCACCAGTATCGAGACAGAGGGAACTCCCACCCATCGCATGAGGGCCGATGATGATGATGTCGCCCTAATTCAACAGTCAAATTCCGACGACAAGACCTTGAGCCAGATTTTGTACGACGTAGAGGGCAAAGTACACTTCGCGGACGAACCCATAAATGTTCCTAGCGATCTGTTACACGACGATCATCCAGTGAGTGACATCTATCGGCGCCATTGGCCCATGATCCGGCACTGCTTCCACCGTCATCGCCCTATTCAAGATATCTACAATTTCCGACTGACCGACCTCGCCCATCTACGCAGCTACGTGAAAGCCATCTTCAACGATCAAACTACGGCCTTCAAGTTGTATCTGGCGTTTGGTTATGTGCTACAGCATAAGGAGGCACACCAAGTCCGATACTTTTACCCGAGCAGTAGCATCCGGGTATTTGACCAACCCGTTACCATCACGGATAAGACGTCGCTAGAGACGATGCTGGAGAAACTGGACACCGTAGATCCCTTGGAATGGGCCCAACAACAACGCCCCAACACCCAGTGGGTCGTAGAGAGGATGACCAATGTCACGTTTTTCGTCACCAAGCTGACCGACTACACCATAGGATGAATGCTTCACCCATGCACTGATGAAAACCATAACATGCCATACATACTCTATATGTCTATACGCTGATCGTTGACGGCGGCAACGCTAGATCGTGGTGGTGGTGGTGGTAGTGGTGGTGGTGCTATGAGGATAATAAAACGTGTATTACGCAATGTGCCTGTTGGTGTTGATGTCTCTTGGTTGTGTTTATATTGAATGGATCTGAGCATATTGATGCAATGAGAGGAAGTTTTCGGAGAGAACGTAATTCGACATGGTGCACGATTGGACTCAAACACAAACACACACACGTACGCAATGTGGCTCAGGAAAAACCTGGATGCAAGCTGAGGACCCGGATGTAAAACCACAGTACCCGGATGGAAGACGGAGGAACGACGGAAAACCCCCACTTAGAAACCCGGATGTTGACAAGATCCCGGCTGTAAAATCCACTGCCCCCACACACACACACACACACACGCGCGCGCAATGCGGCTCAGTCGTACACCAGTACATCTCGGTCCTCGACTTGGGGTAGTTGAACTGAGTGTGCTAAAAATAGATCACCAGCTCGCGGCCTGGACGTTTCATCAGACACTCTGTCAACCACCAAGATGTTCACTTGCACAACTTGCCAGAAGCAGTTTACTCGTCTAGACAATTTACGTCGCCACGACACGGCCACCCACAACGACGGACTGTATACTTGTATAACCTGCGCACGGTCATTTAATCGGGAAGATGCTTTACTGCGCCATGAACGTTCAATTCATGGGCCACCCAAGCGTCCATGCGAGGATTGTGGTCGGCTTTTCAAACTGACCAGTCAGTTGCTGCGACACCAACGTTTGATTCATGCCCCGGTACCATGGCATGAGCGACAACTTCCTTCTGAAGAGGAACCGCGGAAGGTCAGATCCAGTGAAGATAAGCCCGGGGAGATGAACGCTACTGGTGATGCGATGAAGGAGAGCCCACCTATACCCACAGTTCAGAAGAGCCTGGATATCCAGGAGGACCCCAGCGTTACGGTTTCGAGTCATACGCCTGACAACATCGAACATTTTCTGGGCGATCTCTTACAGGACAACCATCCAGTGAGTGACATCGATCGGCGCCATTGGTCCATGACACGGCACTGTTTCCACCCTCATGGCCCTATTCAAGATATTTACAATTTCCCACTGACCAACCGCACCCGTCTACGCAGCTACGTGGAAGCCATCTTCAAAGATCAAACTACGGCCTTCAAATTGAATGTCGCTTTCGGGTACATCTTACGTCACAAAAAGACGGACCAGTTACGGTATTATTATCCCGGCAATAATATCTATGTGTCTGACCAGCCGTTCACCATCATTAACCGAAGGTCACTAGAGACGATGCTGGAGATACTGGACACCGTGGATGCCTTGAGATGGGCACATCGTCAACGCCCCAACATACAATGGGTGGTAGAGAGGGTAACCAATGTCACGTTTTTCCTTACCAAGCTGACCGACCACCGCCATCGGTTGAATGCGTCACCCGTGCACTGATGAATACCATAACATGCCGCACATACTCTCTATGTCTGCATGCTGATCGTTGACTTGAGCTCAGTAAACACTTGTACCTACTGTGACGGTGCGTTAAATAATAAAACATGGTGTTTGATATTTTAATTTGTTTTGCTGGTCATTTACAGCGCCACATACGTGCACGCCATGAAGTACCCAAGCGTCCATGCGAAGAATGTGGTCGGCTTTTCAAACTGACCAGTCAGTTGCTGCGACACCCACGCACACGACACCCTGTTCCGCAGCCACGTTTGCTGGTAGAGAAGCCCGTAGGCACCAGTATCGTGACAGAGGGAACTCCCACCCATCGCATGAGGGCCGATGATGATGATGTCGCCCTAATTCAACAGTCAAATTCCGACGACAAGACCTTGAGCCAGATTTTGTACGACGTAGAGGGCAAAGTACACTTCGCGGACGAACCCATAAATGTTCCTAGCGATCTGTTACACGACGATCATCCAGTGAGTGACATCTATCGGCGCCATTGGCCCATGATCCGGCACTGCTTCCACCGTCATCGCCCTATTCAAGATATCTACAATTTCCGACTGACCGACCTCGCCCATCTACGCAGCTACGTGAAAGCCATCTTCAACGATCAAACTACGGCCTTCAAGTTGTATCTGGCGTTTGGTTATGTGCTACAGCATAAGGAGGCACACCAAGTCCGATACTTTTACCCGAGCAGTAGCATCCGGGTATTTGACCAACCCGTTACCATCACGGATAAGACGTCGCTAGAGACGATGCTGGAGAAACTGGACACCGTAGATCCCTTGGAATGGGCCCAACAACAACGCCCCAACACCCAGTGGGTCGTAGAGAGGATGACCAATGTCACGTTTTTCGTCACCAAGCTGACCGACTACACCATAGGATGAATGCTTCACCCATGCACTGATGAAAACCATAACATGCCATACATACTCTATATGTCTATACGCTGATCGTTGACGGCGGCAACGCTAGATCGTGGTGGTGGTGGTGGTAGTGGTGGTGGTGCTATGAGGATAATAAAACGTGTATTACGCAATGTGCCTGTTGGTGTTGATGTCTCTTGGTTGTGTTTATATTGAATGGATCTGAGCATATTGATGCAATGAGAGGAAGTTTTCGGAGAGAACGTAATTCGACATGGTGCACGATTGACTCAAACACAAACACACACACGTACGCAATGTGGCTCATGAAAAACCTGGATGCAAGCTGAGGACCCGGATGTAAAACCACAGTACCCGGATGGAAGACGGAGGAACGACGGAAAAACCCCACTTGGAAACCCGGATGTTGACAAGATCCCGGATGTAAAATCCACTGCCCACACACACACACACACACACACACACACGCGCGCAATGCGGCTCAGTCGTACACCAGTACATCTCGGTCCTCGACTTGGGGTAGTTGAACTGAGTGTGCTAAAAATAGATCACCAGCTAGCGTGCGGCCTGGCCGTTTCATCAGACACTCTGTCAACCACCAAGATGTTCACTTGCACAACTTGCCAGAAGCAGTTTACTCGTCTAGACAATTTACGTCGCCACGACACGGCCACCCACAACGACGGACTGTATACTTGTATAACCTGCGCACGGTCATTTAATCGGGAAGATGCTTTACTGCGCCATGAACGTTCAATTCATGGGCCACCCAAGCGTCCATGCGAGGATTGTGGTCGGCTTTTCAAACTGACCAGTCAGTTGCTGCGACACCAACGTTTGATTCATGCCCCGGTACCATGGCATGAGCGACAACTTCCTTCTGAAGAGGAACCGCGGAAGGTCAGATCCAGTGAAGATAAGCCCGGGGAGATGAACGCTACTGGTGATGCGATGAAGGAGAGCCCACCTATACCCACAGTTCAGAAGAGCCTGGATATCCAGGAGGACCCCAGCGTTACGGTTTCGAGTCATACGCCTGACAACATCGAACATTTTCTGGGCGATCTCTTACAGGACAACCATCCAGTGAGTGACATCGATCGGCGCCATTGGTCCATGACACGGCACTGTTTCCACCCTCATGGCCCTATTCAAGATATTTACAATTTCCCACTGACCAACCGCACCCGTCTACGCAGCTACGTGGAAGCCATCTTCAAAGATCAAACTACGGCCTTCAAATTGAATGTCGCTTTCGGGTACATCTTACGTCACAAAAAGACGGACCAGTTACGGTATTATTATCCCGGCAATAATATCTATGTGTCTGACCAGCCGTTCACCATCATTAACCGAAGGTCACTAGAGACGATGCCGGAGATACTGGACACCGTGGATGCCTTGAGATGGGCACATCGTCAACGCCCCAACATACAATGGGTGGTAGAGAGGGTAACCAATGTCACGTTTTTCCTTACCAAGCTGACCGACCACCGCCATCGGTTGAATGCGTCACCCGTGCACTGATGAATACCATAACATGCCGCACATACTCTCTATGTCTGCATGCTGATCGTTGACTTGAGCTCAGTAAACACTTGTACCTAATGTGACGGTGCGTTAAATAATAAAACATGGTGTTCGATATTTTAATTTGTTTTGCTGTGAACATACTAAACATACCCAGGGCGGCTCCCCCAGCCTGGGTATGATGTAACATTGGGTATAATAAACTATATAAACATTGCTGAACTTGTTGTTATTCACGACAACCGCTATCCGATTGTATAATACAGAACATATATGATATAATACAGGAAACATATGGTATAATACAGCACAGATTGGGTATAATACAAGACAGATACTGTATAATACAGCACAGATTTGGTATAATACAGAACATATATTGTAAAATACAGGACAAATATGGTACAATACAGGACATATTTGCTATAATACAAGACAGCTATTGTATAACACGGGACAGATATTGCATAATACAGCACAGATATTGCATAATACAGCACAGATATGGTGTAATTCAGGACAGATATGGTATAATACAGCACAGATATGGTATAATAGAGGGCAAATATTGTATAATACAGCACAGATTTGGTATAATACAGGACATATATGGTACAATACAGGACAGATATAGTATAATACAGCACAGATTGGTATAATACAGGACAGATACTGTATAATACGCATGACAGATATGGATGGTCCATCTCTACACCAAATACCCTCCTGCACTGCCCCAAAATGCTCACTTTCGCTACTACTGCTACTGATGGCGTCACCAATGACGTCACAGATGCTGTGGACATCCCTTAAAATCGTGGTCTCCACCCCGAAGGTTACAAGATGACACCCCACAGGACGCATTCGGACCAAGGATATGCTTTTTGGTCCGTGTAACCTTGCACAATTCAATTTTCGTTTTTTGTTTTTGTGTTCTCAAAATCAAAAATTGAAAATTGACCGTCAATTTTCAATTTTCGTTTTTTGTTTTTGTGTTCTCAAAATCAAAAATTGAAATTTGACCGTCAATTTTCAATTTTCGTTTTTTGTTTTTGGTTTCTCAAAATCAAAAATTGAAAATTGACCGTCAATTTTCAATTTTCGTTTTTCGTTTCACTTGTCCCAAAAATGAAAATCAAATAATGAAAATTGCCTCGACTTGTCCGTTTTTCGTTTTTTGATTTTAACTTTGACTCGTCAATGTTAACTGCGCACGCGCAAGACTTATGATGTCACTTTCGGTTCGCGGAGTAGTATGGAAAGCGCAAATCGGATTGTTTAGGCAGGTGTGGAGCATAATATGGAAAAACAGTAGGGGGCAAGATGTGGGAGTTTCACTACACTATAGATCCCTGGAGCCAGGCATTCGAGCTAGAATATAATGGGCCAACTGCGCATAAGCGAGTAGGCAATCGTGCAGCAGGTGTGAAGCATTATATGGAGAACAACGGGGTTGATACACATGGGAGTTTCATTAAAGTAGGGTAATATAATAAATACGTGGGTACCCTAATCACATCTTCATTTTATCTAGCCAATTTCTACGTTTCCACTTCGAACTTCCCTTGATATATCTGGACCCCTTCAATGTTCAAATAACTTATAAATAGACACGAGACGTCACTGACCTCGAAAACATTTGAAATTCGAAATGGGTCGCACAAGAGCGTTATTGATTGGCTGACCTAATTAGTGGGCACCTTATTAGGAGGAAAGACGCCGCTAATAGAGGATGATGTCACTCAACGTGACTTCATTCGCAATCGATGTACGCTCTGATTGGTTCTTCTGTCGTTAGTAGGTGAAATTTACACCTCGGATTTTGAACACTGAAGGGGTCAGATGAATCAAGGCAGGTTCGAAGTGGGAACGTAGAAATTGGCTCGATAAAATGAAGATGCCTAATCATAACCCCAAGGAAACTTCCCACGTCGATGCGTTGAAGCGTTTGACACCCACACTTGCGTTGAAGCGTTTTTGACGCTGAACGTTGACGAGCATCTGAACGCTCCAACGATCCAGGTCCCAAAAATAGAGAATGAAGATTGGACCTGAAGCGTTGAAGCATTCAGACGTCTGACATCAAACGTGGCGATTGTGTGCTTGTTTGAAATGGTGGTTTACGGGCCGCATACTTACTCTTATTGGTATTAAATCTTTGTTGGTATCTTTATAAATACTATATTTCAAATCAATAGCAAATAGCGGTTGTCTGCATGAATGCTGTTCGCTTTTGTAGCGCTCTAAACATCTATTTTTAGAAATGAGAAAATCTAAGACTGCGTTCTGATTGGCTCAGGCCTCAAGGCCAATAACCATTGAGAACAGCGGGATGCCACATATCCAGACCTGTCTGGTGCATCTTCACAAGTCCAGGTAAATCGTGAATCCCCGCACATAGACTGCAGTACTCTCTGTTAATTCAAGATATTAACAGACAGTGATAGTGTACTGTTCCAGCTGTCTCCCCTTCAGAGATTGGTCATTCGACTCCGCCATTTCAAACTAAGACGAGCATTTTCATTGGATCACTATTTATAGGAGCCACCCCAATCTTCATACACAACCACGTGACTGTCTCAGTTGACCGATGACATAGCGCGGCATCGTTTTCGATTTCAAAATCTGGCGTATAACTGGGAAAATGTTGTTGTTGCTGCATCAGCCTATCATTGGCCCTCCGTAGAAGGGTCCAATACTATAGGCTATCCCCGCACAGGGTTTACTTGGACATTTTTGGTGATTCGAGTGAGTTCTTGTCTCGTTGCCTCAATCTCGAACATTTCATCCCCGAGGTTATTTTGAATTAGCATGTCGGTATCCCAAGCCGGCGGTTTTTGCCTTGACTCTCGATGTCGATTTCAGCCTGACATCAAAGTTATGCCAGCGATGTCACATCTCAAACCGTCCAGCTAGTGGATTGGAGTAATGAGCTAGCTGAACCTGTTGAATAATTGGTTTGATTTAGAGGATACCCCTTGATCTTTTTTTTATCCAGAACTATCGTGTGCAACCATACAACCAAGGCAATGTATAGATACCCTAACAAATCGATCAATACACTGGCTCCCGAGGATGGCCTGGTGGGCCATATGCCTCTCACGCTCCACACCTCTCATACGACACGATTTGCGTTTTCTATTCTACTCGTCGTACCGGAAGTGACATGATAACCCGTCCACATGAGAACTTAACATAGATACGTCAAAGTTAAAATCAAAAAACGAAAAACGGACAAATCGAGGCAATTTTCAATATTTGATTTTCATTTTTGCGTGAAGCAAAACGAAAAACGAAAATTGAAAATTGACTGTCAAATATCGATTTTCGTTTTTTGTTTTTGTAATCCCAGAATCAAAAATTGAAAATTGACGGTCAAATTTCAATTTTTGATTTTCAGAACACAAAAACAAAAAACGAAAATTGAAAATTGACGGTCAATTTTCAATTTTTGATTTTGAGAAACCAAAAACAAAAAACGAAAATTGAAAATTGACGGTCAATTTTCAATTTTTGATTTTGAGAACACAAAAACAAAAAACGAAAATTGAAAATTGACGGTCAATTTTCAATTTTTGATTTTGAGAACACAAAAACAAAAAACGAAAATTGAATTGTGCAAGGTTACACGGACCCTTTTTGTATACTATGATTGTCTTTTTGAATTTGGTGCTAATACTGTTATATGGAAAATGGAATAGGTCTTTGGATTACGGACGCGGATATTCTCTAATGGACGACGGCTGGATTATGAATGACGGACTAGACGCTTGTAATCTACACCAAATACCTTCCTTCACTACCCCAAAATTCCCACTTTCGCTACTACTCGTACTGATGACGTCACCGATGACGTCAAAGATGCTGTGAACATTCCTCAAATCGGGGTCTACACCCCGAGAGCTACAAAATGACACCTCCCAGGACGCATTCGGACCAAGGATGGTCCATCTCTACCCCAAATACCTTCCTTCCCTGCCACAAAATGCCCACTTTCGCTACTACTCCTACTGATGACGTCACCGATGACGTCACAGATGACGTGAACATCCCTCAAATCGGGATGTACACCCCGCGAGCTACAAGATAACACCCCCCACGACACAATCGGACCAAGGATGGTCCATCTCGACCCCAAATACCTTCCTGTACTGCCCCAAAATGGCCACTTTACGTACTACAACCAACTGCGCATGCGCAGATTGACGCGACTTGCACTTAAAAACACGCCATTCTGACTCTACCCCACACAAGCTTCACTTTGACACCTTCCACGACCCATTCGGACCCATAGCGGTCCATCTCTACCCCAAAGACACACCCACATACCCCCCAACATGCCTGCTTTCTATACTACGGCCAGACTGCGCATGCGCAGACTATTGAAAACGGACGAACCATTAGTCGATACATTACAAACTCCACGGGAGCTTCAAAATAAGACCTCATACGACACCACAGGATCATAAGGGGCTCACCTAGACCCCAAAACGTTCACCCCGTATGGACCTATGCCTCCATAGCCATGCAGCATAGGCCTATGGGCCTACCCAGGCCTCGATGAACTTTTTCCAAAAATTTCACCGCTTCGCTCCGGGACCCTTCCCATCGTGTTCTAAATGACGAGACGTGAAAAACAAATACAAACAGCCCATATCACAATGAACGTATGTGAATTTCCCAGGTTGAACCTATACCCCCATATAGCCAGTATGGGACTATATGGGCTATATGGTACTTTTCCAAAAAATTCACCGTTGCGCTCCGAGACCCTTCCCATCGTGTTCTAAATGACGAGACGTGAACAAATCCAAGCAACCCATATCACAATGAACGTGTGTGAATTTCCCAGGTTGAACCAGCCTATAGGCCTATCTACAGGCCTACTTGGTACTTATCCCAAAAATTTCACCGATTCGCTCCGGGACCCCTCCCATTGTGTTCTAAATGACGAGATGTGAAAAACGAGACCCCACAACCCATATCACAATGAACGTGTGTGAATTTGCCAGGTTGAACCTATACCCCCATATAGCCAGTATGGACTATATGCAGACCTCGGTGACTTTTTCCAAAAATTTCACCGATTCGCTCCGGGACCCTTCCCATCGTGTTTTTCTTGGTGAGACGAGAAAAACGAGACCCCACAAGCCATAGTAAAGCCCACCAAAACAATTGACCACCCCTCCCCCCATATAGCCAGTATGAGCCTATATACAGACCTCGGTGACTTTTCCCAAAAATTTCACCGATTCGCTCCGGGACCCTTCCCATCGTCATTTTCTTGGCGAAACGAGAAAAACGAGACCCCACAAGCCATAGTAAAGCCCACGAAAAAAATTGACCATCCCCATACCCCATACAGGCATTTTCCCTTATATTGTATAATACAGACCCCTATTGTAGGGGTAAAGTCCGTGTTCCGCTTTTTATAGTTTCGGGAAAAAATCCTAATTTTACATGCACCCACCCCATTGACTTGATAGGCAGGCCCCGATAAGCCCGGGGACCGATATTAGCCCTTTTGGCTAGGGTTGATAGTGGTTTTCCCCTATTTTAGGGGGAAAGTCCGTGTTCCGCTTTTTATATTTTCGGGAAAAAATCCTAATTTTACATGCACCCACCCCATTGACTTGATAGGCAGGCCCCGATAATTACAACACATATAAGGGAAGTGGGAAGAGGTGCCGACATACTGACTGCGTCACATGACTTCACAGAATAGTCTTCTGGTAAACCTATTCTAAAGCACATACCAAGAATCTAACGATTCGTGATATGTGTTGTATCTCAGGTACGCTTTTATTGTACCTGTTCATATGGCAACTTGGATGATATGACCACACGGCCCCTAGCACCGGCATAAGCGGTATTAGATACAAATCTAGAGAGCTATGATGGAAATGCTCTGACAACTCGTATACTGGTAATTGGTGAGCTGTTTAGCCCGGGGACCGATATTAGCCCTTTTGGCTAGGGTTGATAGGGGTTTTCCCCTATTTTAGGGGTAAAGTCCGTGGTCCGCTTTTTATAGTTTCGGAAACAAATCCTAATTTTACATGCACCCACCCCATTGACTTGATAGGTAGGCCCCGATAAGCCCGGGGACCGATATTAGCCCTTTTGGCTAGGGTTGACAGGGGTTTTCCCCTAGTTTAGGGGTAAAGTCCGTGTTCCGCTTTTTATAGTTTCGGGGACAAATCCTAATTTTACATGCACCCACCCCATTGACTTGATAGGCAGGTCCCAATAAGCCCGGGGACAGATATTAGCCCTTTTGGCTAGAGTTGATAGGTGTTTTCCCCTAGTTTAGGGGTAAAGTCCGTCTTCCGCTTTTTATAGTTTCGGGAAAAAATCCTAATTTTACATACACCCACCCATGACTGGATGCCCCTTCACGAATGCTTCACTTTGATACCTCACTCGACCCAATCGGACCATGCAGCGTATTTGAAGTCTGGGGACTACTTTTTCTCCGTGGAAGTTTTTTCCAGCGACCGCATCATCGCCAGACCGCATCACCGCGGATGAATACATGCCCAGGGGCCCTTTGCCGGAACTATAGTCACCCAGAGTTACCTCCCCCTAGATTGGAGCTCTTCTGTGCTGGGGGTAGTTTTTGGTCTCTTGGCCTGGTGGCGCCCCCTCCTCCACGTGACCTCCACAAAACAGTTATTTCCCTGGAAAATAAGGGCCTTCGTGCGCTCTATCTACTACTTAGATGGTGTTCTCCTGATTTACCATCTTGGTTTACCTAGATTGATCCCCCATTTAAACTCCGTCGTCTGTCATTATTAGAAAATAATTCTTGTTTTTATTCAGCATATATTATCTAATCACTTAGATTGCCCATGAATCAAACATGAAACTCGATAATTTCCTATCAGGGAAACCAATGAATGACTAATAAATGAAACAGGAAAATGGAACGAAGTTGCCGTACATGTACATGGATCATTTCAGTTCATTTTTTTTTTTTGCAGTTGTTTGGGCGATGTGCGAAGATATGTTGATCTTCAGTTTGACAGTGACAAGAAATCTGAGTAAAAAAAAAACAAATTAAAGGAGATGATTGAATTACATTGTTTGGCTGATGACCAAGAACGGAATGAATGTAGCGGATCTGAAAAGGCACTTTTCTGAAGTTGTTTTTCTCTGATCTTAAGCGCTCGATTGGAGTGGTCTGATAGGAAACCGAGTGACAGTTTTCTTCAATTGATCGTTTTTCATACTTCGCAACCAATTACGAAGTCGTATCACTGAATCTTCATTTACCATATCTTTTTCGAAATGATCGAAGAAGAAATAAATCGAAATTTCTTACAATCTCTTGAGCGATTGGCCTGAATTCAACGAACATTTACAAAAACCCAGCAAGAGCAGATATAGTTCATGTTAGGACATATGCATGACAGAATCCAATAATATAAATAGCGATGGGCCATGACTATTCTGTGTTGATTTTTGAACCTCTGGACACAGGTTCCTGCAATCGACTTTTTGTTGCACACTCACGGACTTGCGGTTCGTCGAACAGACATTGACACAAGGGACAAGTAGCCTAAACCAGACGTACCGGAGATCACGTGGCTAGTACGTCATCTCCGACCTCACGTGACAACTCTGCTTTATTGCACTTTAAATTCATTCACAACTTCTCGAAGATATTGTTTCGGTGTTTTCTGTTCTGATAAAAATCATCTTACATCACGATATAGGAAACTATTTCCATCCACCCTTCATCCACTCAAACTTTGACGGTTGGCAATTCAATTAATGTCTTCAACTATATCAGTTTCACTAAAGGGCCTGTATTCGTAAACATTGACGAGGTTCTTGGATGATTTATTATGTTTCCCCAATATGTCTGTCTGTCAGTTTGTCAGTCTGTCTGTCTGTTTATCCGTCCCCTTTTCTTGTCTGCAGAATATCAGGAGAACTAATGGCTGGAATTTCACCAAACTGGAGGGAAGCTTCATTGGGCTGGCCTCCTCGTCTGATTAGGCTTTGGCGTGTGTGTGCGCGTGCGTCCTTGTCCAGTGTCCGTCCGCCTGTCTACTTGTACATGTATGTACAGGCCTTGTCGTGAAGATATCTGGAGAACCACTGGACACAATTTCACCAAACTTGGATGGAAACCTCATCGGAATGGCCTCTTCGCCTGATTAGTTTGTTCACCTAACATTTCTATCGGTTATGAGACCTTGATGTCGGCATCTACGTCCAGTATTTTCAGATGCGCAGCTTTGTGTTGGATACTTATTGCCACATACATTCTTAGCACCTTCCCATAAATACTATCCCCATTCAAGGCAAGGTGGGAGATTGGGAGAGACGTGTGTTTTGCTAAAAAAAACGACCAGCTTAGGCTTCATGCCAGAGCGGCAACTCGAGGGTCAAAGCGGAATCTCTCGTATACCAAGGACGATGAAGCGTAGTCTTGTCGGCTGTTTAACAGATTTGCTTAGACGACTTTTCTGATAAGCAGAAAACATAAGTTGCCTACTTGTGGTGATCATTTTATCCGCCCACTCTAGATATTTGACGAGTATTACGTTATGCGTATGATCATTAAAGGGAACGTAAACTCTGGTGAACGTCCGTGGCCAGTTAGAAGCTTATTCCTCATAAAATCCAAATCGTGTATCATATATTTTTTACATTTTTTTTAAAGTAGTACTAAACGTTTTAACTTCGCTACACTGGAACAACATAGAGGCCTCCATGTTCGAAGAATCGTGACGTCACCGTACACTAGTTCTTCTGCCTCTGGAGGTAAAAACGCGTCAATTGGCAGAGGCGCAGTATTCGAGACTGTAGGTCACAAACATGAACGAGGATGATAGTGCGACGTGTCGGGATTACCTGGCACCTTGTGACAGCCAAATAAAGAGCAGCCCGGCATGGTAGAATATCTGACAGAATCAGACCGTATTCTACAACGAAACTAATCTATAACATTGCATCTGTCAGTCGGGGAACGGAGAGGTGCATAAAAACGACCATGTGCGGCCATATTATCTCAGCGCCGCGAATGCCCGATGACGTAGGAGATTATCGGCACAACTGAATATTACGCTTTCCCATTGGTTTAAAATCATGCCCAAAATAAACTTGGCGGCGCCCTCGAGAAATTGCAAATCACAGTATTTCAATGTTTGCGTCTTTCTCATTCATTGGGGAAAAATCTTTGTCACGATTTTTTTAATCTATAGGGACTCTTGTATAATTCCCGCGGTGTTTTACCACAGAGTTCCCTTTAATGAATAATACAAGGTACTGATCATACATCATAACAATCGCCACAATTGCGGTTTAGCAGTAAGAGTCGCAACTCAACAGTTTTTCAGAATTACGGTATCTCAGAATTCCCTCACAAAACTCCAAAATAGAACAACCATAATATTGTTAAATGAATAATGTTGGTCGACACGACCTTACTGAATTCGAGCCGCTGACATCAATGACATCAATCTTATAAACAATTTCTCTGATAAACTGCACATATACATATAGAACAAACAGTGCCAGCAATTTGCCAACTCTCGACAGGCGATGTTCAACTCGAGCTTCGCGTTCACTGAGCATCTGCTTTCTCGAACTGACCAATCGTGATATCACACCCGCAGCAGGCACTATATGTATAATAGCACATAATTCGGGGGTTCCTTATTTCGGCCCATGCAGATCATGTCAAATGATTTTGAAGTATCATTCAGAAAATCCTATAGAATCTTTCAGAACCGTCATATGGTATTTCAGCGAATTTCTGGGGAAATTGGATCTGAATTCCTCAAGGAAAGGGAAATTGGCCCAGAATTCCTCAAGAAAAGGGAAACTGAGCCGGAATTCCTCGTGGAAAGGTAAATCGAGTCAGAATTCCTAACGGAAATGTAAAGTGGGTCAGAATTCCCCATGGAAATGTAAAATGGATCAGATTTCTTCAAGGAAAGGGAAATTGGGGCAGAATTCCCAAGGAAAGGGAAATTCCAGAATTCCTCATGAAAGCTCCTCATTTCTGGATGTGAAATTGTATGACGCTGTAGCACGATGGGAGGAAGTGTGGGAATAAGCCGAAGCCAGAACACGAATCCTTTCTATCTAAGACACGTCTTATTAATAGCGTCGACTAAAAATTGTATGTATCACGAAACACAGCATTTCTAATCTGTATCATGCTCTAGCATATACATCAGGTGATTAACCTATTTTCATAACTTAACCTAATTAATCATGAAGCCCATTCCTCTCGGAACATTACTTGCGCAAATCTGTCAAATTGTCGATTTTCTCCTGAAAGAAAGCCTTTTACTTCCACAATGTCATATTCCATTCTATGTCACCAATTTTCTTTCGTCAGACTTTTTTTTCCAGTCAGCATCAATGGAAATAGTAAACCCATACAGATGCCCTCATCGTATTACCTTTAATACTCGGATAGAGATGAGTCTATCATGTCCATAGAAGCCAGATAACCAACACTGAATGAGATATGAGGTTGCTATACCAACATGGCTAACTAATATTCTCTCGTTTCTTCAGTACGATTTACTTCAGTGTTGGTATATAACCCCATATCCTATTCGATATTGGCTATCTGGCATTTAAGATCAGATAAGGACTCTATGACAAGGAGAGAGAGAGAGAGTCGCGTTCAGCAATATTTCAGCTATATTGCGACGTCTCTTATGACAAGACTAATTTTCAACCGATTATTAAAGATAGTACGATGAGGGAATTTGTATGGGGTTGCTTTTTCCCTTGATGTTGACAGAAAAAAAAACAGCTCCACTGTAAGAAAATTCATTTGCGTCTAATCAGTACGGAGCTTTGGTATCTTTTATCAAAGGTTTGAGTATGTCGCATTATATCTTGCCGGTGTAACTCATCGATCTCGATGAAAAACCCCCAACAGTTTTACGATTTGACACGCAGATTACAGTATCCCCGTTCTATTCCCTCAAGAATGGTGAATATGTACCTATTATAGGTATTCAATCTCTTTGTTGTTCTTCGTCTCCGTTTTATCAAGCCAATTCCTACGTTCCCATCTCGAAGTGGGAACGTAGAAATTGGTTTGATTAAACGAAGATTGTTGTTCTTACACCCTGTATCTTTCGTTTATTCAATAGGGACATCCATTGCATCTTAGGAATTCATCGAGAACCAGCAATTAGTGTTTTGTTCATAGAGCATACAATAGTTTTTATTTTATTTATTTTTTTTATTTTTTTTGTGTAATAGTTTTTATGTATATCTGGACGCATCACCATCATGGAACGGAAATAGCATTGGATGGAAGCTTCATTAGACTGGCCTCCTCATCTGATTAGGCTTTTGGTGTGTGTGCGCGTGCCTCCTTGTGCGCGTGTCCGTCTGCCTGTCTACTCGTACATGTATATACAGGCCTTGTCTTGAAGATATCTGGAGAACCAGTGGACAGAATTGCAACAAACTTTGAAGGAAGCCTCATCGGAATGGCCTCCTCGCCTGATTAGCTTGTTCACCTAACATTTCTACCGGCTATGGGGCCTTGATGTCGGCATCTACGTCCAGTATTTTCAGATGCGCATCTTCGTTTTGGATATTTATTGACATGTACATTTTATAGCACCTTCCCATAAATACTGTGCCCACTCAAGGCAAGATGAGAGATTGGGAGAGATGTGTGTTTTTGCTAAAAAAAAAAAAAAGCAACAACCAGCATAGGCTTCATGACAGAGCGGCAACTCGAGGGTCAAAGCGGAACCTCTGGTATAGCCCTTTCCGAAAACTGTCTGATCTCCCTCTGAATAACTGCCGTTCTTTACGATTAGAGGTATGAAAAGCTGCTTCCGGGAAATAGTCGCCTCGGTTTCACATTTAACAAAGGCACCAGCAATTTTTTTGAATAGTATATTAAAAATAATATCTCGGAATATTTGTTTGCAAAACTATACCTTTGATATATTCTACATGAAGTGATAGGGCCTGTATACGTGTACATTAGAAAGATAATTTTGTAGAAAAATTGAATATTTAATTAATGAAAATAATTGTGGGGGCCTTTTGTATTTACCCCAAGTTCTCTGCACCACCACGCTCCTAGTGGAACAAGGGAGATAAAACCCTTTCCGAATTGGACTGTACCAAGGGCGATGAAGCGCAGCCTTGTGAGCTCTTTAACAGATTTACATACAGTTCATAGACGACTCTTCTTATAAGCAGAAAAATAAGTTGCCTATTTCTAGTACCGCTATTCATTTTATCTACCCACTCTATGTATCTGACAAGTATCACGTTATGCTTATGGCTATAAATGAATACAAGGTACCGATTATGTATCATCAACAAGCGCCACAGTTACGGTTTAGCAGATTTTCCAGAATTATCTCAGAATTCCCTCACAAAACTCCAAAATAAAATAACCATAATTTTGTTAAATGAATAATGTTGGTCGACACGACCTTATTGAATTCGTGCCGCTGACATCAATGACCTCAATCTTATAAACAATCTCCCTGATACACTGCACATCTACTTTTTTGGTATAATAAAACAACTAATGCCAGCAATTTGCTGGCTCTCGACAGGTGATGTTCAATTCGAGCTTCTTTCTCGAACTGACCATCGTCATATCACACCCGCAGCATGCACTATATGTATAATAGCACATAATTCGGGGTTCCTTATTTCGGGCCAGATCCTGTAAAATGATTTTGAAGTATCATTCAGAAAATTCTATAGAATCTTTCAGAAACGACGTATGGTATTTAAGCGAATTTCTGGACAAACTGGATCAGAATTCTTCAAGGAAAGAGAAATTGAGCCAGAATTCCTCAAGAAAAGAGAAATGGGGTAGAATTCTTCATGGAAATGTAAATCGAGTCAGAATTCCTAACGGAAATGTAAAGTGGGTCAGAATTCCTCATGGAAATGTAAAATGGATCAGATTTCCTCAAAGACAGGGAAATTGGGACAGAATTCCTAGGGGAAGGGAAATTCCAGAATTTCGTATGGAAGCTCCTCATTTCTGGATGTGAAATCGTATGACGCTGTAGCACGATGGGGGGAAGTGTGGGAACAAGTCGAAGCCAGAACACGAATCCTTTCTATCTAAGACACCTCTTATTAATAGCGTCGACTAAAAATTGTAGTTAACACGAAACACAGCATTTCTAACCAGTATTATACTGAAGATACTGGACGACGTACAACGTCTGATTTTGCAGGTTAGTTATTCTTGCACTTACCAGGTTTCTCCGTCAAACGTCCATGATGCTTATCCATTAACATCAGTTATTTGAGCTGATCTGTCATCACAGCTCCTGAGCTAGCGTATCTAATTCCGCTTAAGCCGGTGCTAGGGGCCGTGTGGATACTTCATAGTTTCCATATCAACAGCTGCAATAAAAGCGCGGCTGGGATTCTAAGGCTGCGTCCGAGATTCCTCCGTATTCCTGGGTCTGAATGTTGGATGTCGACGAATTCTTTCCTGTAGCGTCATATGGTTGCGTTTTAGTCGCCAGACGTCGTCAGTTTTCCCACCTCTTGCATATCGCTCCAATTCATACTAGCATACAACAGGTGATTAACCTATTATCATAACGTAACCTGATTAATCCCTAAGCCCGTTCCTCTCGAACGATTACTTGAGCAAATCTGTCAAATTATCGATTTTCTCCTGAAAGAAAATCTTTTACTTCTACAATTTCATATTCCATTCTGAGTGACCAATTTTCTTTCGTCAGACAAATTTTTGTCAATCAACAGCAATGGAAATAGTAAACCCATACAGATGCCCTCATCGTATTACCTTTAAAACTCGGACAGAGATTAGTCTACCATGTCAATAGAAGCCAAATAAACAACATTGAATGGCATATGAAGTTGCTATACCAACATGGCAGACTAATATTCTCTCGTTTCTTCATTACGGTTTATTTCAGTGTTGGTATATAACCTCATATCCCATTCAATATTGGCTATCTGGCTTTTAAGATCAGATAAGGTCTCTATGACAATGCTAATTTTCAACCGATTATTAAAGATAGTACACGGTGAGGGAATTTGTATGGGGTTGCCTTTTCCCTTGATGTTGACAGAAAACAAAAATCTCCACTGAAAGAAAATTAATTTGCGTCAGCTCTGGTATCTTTTGTCAAAGGCTTGAGTAATATGTCGCATTATCTCTTGCCTGTGCAGCTCATCGATCTCGATGAAAAAAAAACAGTTTTACTATTTGACACACCGAGTACAGTATCCCCGTTCTATTCCTTCAAGAATCATGAATATGCACCTATTATAGTATAAAGGTATTCAATCTCTGTTGTTCTTCATCTTCATATCAAGCCAATTTCTACGTTCCCATTTCGAACCTGCCTTGATTTATCTGACCAACTTTAGTGTTCAAAATCCGAGATGTGAGTTTCACCTACGAACCAGAGACGAACCAATCAGAACCTACACGCCGATTGTGTGTAGAGTGACATCATCCTCAATTAGCGGCGTCATTCCTCCTATATGGTGGTTATATTGGCCCAACATATAAGCCAATCGATAACGCTCTTCTATGACACATTTCGAAATTCAAATGGTTTTGAGTTCAGTGACGTCTCTTGTCTATTTATAAGTTCTTTGAACGTTGAAGGGGACAGATATATCAAGGGAACCTCGAAGTGGGAACGTGGAAATTGACTCGATAAAATGAAGATGGTTGTTCTTACACCTTGTATCTTTCGTTTATTCTCAGACGTCACTAGTTAATAGGGACATCCGTTGCATCGTCGGAATCCATCGAGGACCAGCAATTAATGTTTTGTTTACAGAGCATATAATAGTTTTTTATGCATATCTGAACACCTGCAATTGAATAGGTCAGAAAGAAATACCTCTCTAAAATGGAGGTAAAAAAGGTCATTTTTGGTTAATAACTTTTAATTTTTTTCCACATAACACTCCAAAATATCCAGGCGACTTAGCTTATATTGTTACATGACGGGACACAACCACCTCTCTGGGGTATGATAATACCCCAGCTACCAGTCAGATTTTTGGACACGATTCCCGTCCGAGCAGCACACCGCCGGAAGCGACATCATATATAGTAAAATCGATGTTTGTCGAACATTTCGATTACTTTTCAATTCTGCATAATACCTATGTTGACCTAGCGTTAAAAAGAATGATCTGGAGATTATTTTCCCCGCTTATATAGGCGGAGCAGATGAAAAGTAGTTCGTTCAGGTGCAAAGCTGAAGGAGTTGTTCCGTCGGAACAAGCTGAACCGTGTGGACGTGGACATGGCCACGTCGTGAAGGTCATCTGTCGCTACTGAGGGCAAAGTCATAGTGGATTAATCTTGAGAAATGCTGTGGGGAGGTTGGTCGGAACAGTAATTTTCCAATGAAACTGTGCGTATACATGTCCATGGTCGCCTATGGGGATGTCTCTTATTTCCATATATCCTTGAAGTTTGGGGGCAAAAACAGCATTTTTTACCTTCATTTTAGAAAGGTGGTTCTCATTCGCGACTGCTCGGTCTATTCCATCGAAGTCATAGTACCTCGCGCATTAATAGTGTAAGGATTTTACAGCTCTCAGCTGTAGACCGTGATCCGCCGCACGTGAGGCACATCACATGCCATAGGATGTGTTTCCGCTCACATAGTGCTCGTTGTATTTTTCCCTTAGCAGGAGATAAAATATATATCCAAATGATTCCCTTGATTCTACCCGCGAAGGTTTGAGCTGTTTCTCCTGCCTTTTTCTTCTCGAGCTGATCTCCATGGTAACGGAAGTCATACAGCTGACATGCGCTGTTCGGAGTTTCCGCGTGATACTGTACTTTCAACATGGATGCCAATATGGATTCCTAGCAGTGCGCAACGAGGTACTAATGTCCTACATTATCCGAGACCGTGTTGAGTGAGGTGGTTCTCGCCATCCACCCTCCGGTTGACCTGGTGCGCATGTGAAAGCAGATATACATTCATCCCTGACAGTGCCAGGTAAGATGTTCAGTAATTGTATTTACAGATAATAACTTACAGCGGGCAATGAAGGTGTTTGTGTGTGCGAGAAGAATGGGGAAACAATCATCTAAGACCACATAAATTTAATCTTTAGCTTTACGGGCAGTTAAAAAAAATGACGAGGGAGGGAGGCTTTTTCTGTTACATTTCGCACAGACTATATTCCAAGTATTCTGGTAAACCGATGCAATAGTTCAATACAATTTGCATGAAACCCAAAATATTCTTTGTGTTATTTTGAAGAGTCAGATTTTAGCAATATTATCTCCTGTGAATAAAACAAGACATCAAACTTATTACAAAACTTACATTATTTTGACACAATTTTGGGAGAGGAATATGTAAAAGCCAAAGCAAAAAAAAACATAAAAAAAAAACCTTTACATTTTTGTTTTTGTTTTTGTGGACAATGAAAAGGGTGACGTGGCGCTGAAAAAATGAGTCGACGGTGGTCGTGAAGCTAGAAATTTATTTTATTCAGTTTAACCGTACTAGGCCTGGGGGGTCGAATCCTGAAATTGAACGATTCTGAGACAACCGATCTTATTTGGAAGGAATGTGTAGTGTCACGCAGTTAACTTGCATATAACCCACTTCGATCTGACAGTTTACCGTATCAAAAGAATTTCACTGATTAGAACGAAAACGGAAGCGAGTATTAATTGAAAACTCTCAACTCAATACTCTTAAACCTGGACACGGCTTAGTGCAAGTCATGTTCCTGCAATCGCGCCTTTACAGCGCTATACAGGAGCGTCAGTAGGTACCAGACCACTATTTAAAATAGTGC
The DNA here is from genome assembly GCA_036873755.1 of Hanleya hanleyi. Classification (NCBI taxonomy): domain Eukaryota; kingdom Metazoa; phylum Mollusca; class Polyplacophora; order Lepidopleurida; family Hanleyidae; genus Hanleya; species Hanleya hanleyi. Next base: position 97,307 of record JAVTVY010032405.1, read on the forward strand.
CGATCCGTTAACCTCTGCCAGAGAAGTGAATTGTTTTCAATATTTTTTCCAGTCTCTGTTGCGAGGAATAATTGAAGGCCAGTGGTGGGTGATTGAAGTATGATATGTGTTTGGTTCCGCTGTGAGTTTGATTTTAACTCAAGGCCTAATAAGGAGTTGCTAAGAGGGACTATTTGGGTGCCTGTGCACCGCTTTCTGAAAGCAGAGAAAAAAGCCAAAATTGTGACGTCATTTGTACGAGCGCGCATAACTCAAAATTTCGATGGGCGACCCCCGTCAAGAAGCCTGTCCGGTTGTAGCACTTGAATAAAGGTACTTCTTGCCGAAATATGGGAGTCTAGACTTAATTAATCAATCGGGGAGATGCAATTACGTTAGCAGCTTTTAACATTGCCGCCAATGTAAATTTAAATAGTGGTCTGGACCCAGTAGCCAGCCGCCCTACATACAAATTTCATTTGTCTTTATCCTTCGATCCATCAAAATTTCGAAATTAATCTAAGTCGAAATTAATCCAATCCGAATGAATTTCCAAGAATCGAGCCCATATTGACGGATATAGCAGCGCGAAAAGCTGGACGAAAACCGAGCATACACTGACGGATATCTGTGGCGCGTGTCCTTTGTCTGTTGAACCAAAGGGCAAAGAGATGTTCGCTGAGATAACTATATTTTTGGAATTATTCCTGAGGAACTTAATGGGATTGGAAAGAGCGATCAAAGAAAATACCAGACAGCATGCTTGAGCCTATTCTTGGTTCAGAATGCCCTTTGGAGCTGTTCGTATATATATATGCACCAGTACACGTGAACCAGTTCCGTCACCGAATAGTTCCCGAACGATCAATAAATAGTTAAATGGGACATTTTTTTTTTAATTTGAAAGAATCTTGTTGAAAATGACGAGACCTTTTTTAACAGAGGAAAATGGAGCTCCTTACGTAATGTACCCTTGAGATGATGCCGGAAGGTAGCACGTTAGGTCGACATACGCTTTCATCTCCATTTTCTACCAGGGATAAATCACAGCGATTCTTCAGGTATGCTGGGGACTTAAAGACGGTGGAGCATCCGGTCTCGTAATCTCATTAGTTCACAAAACACAAAAAACAGCAATACTTTATTTGTAGTAAATCGGCTGTGCACATCTTCAGAAAGATATATTCTCCAATATTCGCCATCACAAATTACCCACCACGCCAGATAACCTGTTTTTTTCGCTCAAACATATAAAAAATTCAACATACCTTCGCCGCTACTTTGTCGAGATACGACTGGAAGAAATTATGTAATTTCGTCCAACAAAGTCACAGTAAATTTAGGGGACGGGCAATCAAACTGACTCAAAGATTTTCCGTGTTAAGATGAAAGGTTGTGTGAATATTTTGTGTTGGATATTTATAGAAACATTATAAAATGTATCACAAACCGTTTTTCGACCAGTCAGTTATGACAAAAAAGTCCTGATTATTATCCAATGGTAGTTTGTGACGGTGTACGGCCTTTTTCTCCAGTGGCCCTTTTCCCCAAGGCCATTTTCCCTATGTGCATTTCCCCCAGTGGCCTTTTTCTTCAGTGGCTTTTTTCTCCAAGGCCATTTTCCCTATGTGCATTTTCCCCAGTGGCCTCTTTACCCAGTGGCCCTTTTCCCCACCCTTTAATATTGATGGAAAATTCTGGAAGGTTTTTTTAGAAACTAGGACTGAAACTCATCAATAATAAAAGATGATCTTTGGTAGCATTTAGCGGCAGATAACTCATGCTGGGCCATCTCGTGACCGGAAGTGACCTTTGCACCGGATACAAATGGTGTGCCGGGTCAAAGGTCACTTCCGGTCACGTGATCAGGGGTCAGGGGTCAATGGTTGAAGCATGTGGGTTAAGGCGTTAAGATAATCCGTTAATCAACAAAGGTCATAAAGCAAATATACGCGGTTTCTGCTTTCTGTACTACTAAGGGGCAACTGGACTTTAAATACGCTTTCTCTACTACTGATCTGCATGCGCAGATGGGTGGCATTTCCACAACATACTCATCCAGTTAGATGCTCCCACTCGAGTGCTTCACTATGACACCCCACACGACCCCAATCAGACCACGGATGATCCACCTAGACCCGAAAACGTCCACCCCAAATCTGCCTATGCACCACGCATGCGCAGTCAGAATTTTTTTGCGACTGAAGAGTGATCTTTGGTAGTATTTAGGGGCAGATAACTCTTGCTGTGCCATCACGTGATCGGAAGTGACCCTGTGCACCATGTTTTTTATCCGGTATTGTGCGTAGGATCGCTTTCGGTCACGTGATGGCCCAGCAACATTATCTGCCTCTAGATACTACCAAAGCTCCACTATTATTTCCAGACTTATTTTCTAAGAACATCTTTAGCATTTTTCATCAATATTATAGGGTGGGGATATGGGCCACTGGGGAAAAAGGCCACTGGGGAAAAAGCTACTGGGAAATGCCCATGGGAAACGTGGGGTACCAGAAAAGTGATGTTTTTGTCATATTTCTTCAAAATTTCTGCTTTTCCGCGATGAAAAGTGGGCAAAAACTATTTTATTTTACATCACATTAATATTTACTAATTTATCATGTAGTTTTTGCGGAGAAATTACATAAATAAAAAAATCGAAAAATCGACCAAATAATACCGTTTTTTAAAATGACGTCACCGTGACGTCATCAAAGCGGCCATCTTGGATTTTTTTTTACATTTTCTGGTAGAGCTTGACCCAAGGGTATAGTGTGGTAAGTTTTGACCTCCTAGCTCAAGGAATTAACAAAAGAATAATTAGGAGGAGGCCATTTCGGATCCCCCCCCCCTCCTTCCGAAGGCCTGGACAGGTCCCAAAAAGCCCAGGCAGGATAGTGTTAACATGGACGTTATTTACACTCTTAGGACAAAGGTAATTAACTAAGTATCCCAATGACATCATGATGACGTCATGAAGGGTGAGTGAGTGAATAGGGTTTAACGTCGCTTTCATGAAACCCGCAGTAGGATTATATATATATATTTAATATTGAACGATTGTAATCGTCCAATTCTAACTGTACAGAGAACAAACAATATAGTATAATGCATATAGTGATCACTGGCTCATACAACATCTCAATATCATTTTTATTACATAACTCTTTCTTATTAGATCATGATTCATAAATATATACGAATTGCAAAACTCATACAAAATAAGAGTGTATATGCAGATGTAGATGTGGATATGTAGATGTGGATATATGCATGTAGAGATGTAGATGTGTATATATCATATCTACTTTTGTAAATTTCGATTTATTTTTCCGAGTCATCACTGCCAAACACGTATTCGGCAGTTGTCAATTTCTTCAGTTGAATAAACCCTTTCTGTACTCAAGATGACGGGTGGGACGAGGACTGCCCATGGACATGTACGCTGCCAAGGTTCATATATACGTCGATGTATATGTAAATCGTCCATGTTCTATGAGAGAATCGTGGTATAGCGTAGTACATGTGTTATTGATCAACGAGATACATGTCAACATTTCAGTATTCTTAAAGCATATATACGTGTAAACTTCCACTGAATATACTCCATTAATTTATGCTATTTATAGACACCCCACAGGAAGCTAAATCTCTCAGGGTATTCATAGCGTCGCAAATATAAAGTACAATAGTAGTAGTAGTAGAGGTAGTAGTAGTAGTAGTAGTAGTTGTTGTTGTTGTTATAATAATAGTAGTAGTAGTAGTAGTAGTAGTAGTAGTAGTAGTAGAGGATGGGAATAAGGGAAGGTAACTCAATTTTAATATGGGAAAATCATGAGCGGAGCTAATCATGCAACGGGTTGCTGAACCGGATGTGGATTCATGTACGGAGAACCAGTGGGGATAGAGACATGCAAATTTCACCAAATGAGTTGCCTGGATCCAGGCTTCCTCTCTAGGGTAACGTAAGATGAGGATTTAGGTTTGTGCATGCGCAACCGGAGGCGAAATCCTGTACGGAGAACCAGTGAATGAAGCAGGCTACACTGTTCATAGATCGATTGGTGCAGCGTAAGTATGAATAGCTTCATGCACAATACGATCCCAAAAGTTAGGTTCTTTCTCACTTGAGAAAGTAAATCAGTAAATAGACTCGCAGCAGCCTCTGTATCGAGATCGATCGATCGATCGAGAGAGAGAGAGAGAGAGAAGGTTTAACAAGCAAGAAATAACCATGTTGACGGTTGAAAATCGACTGTGAAAGATCTTGAGATACGCTTGTATTAATGGATAGTAACGCTCACCAAGGCCTAGCTTAAAGCGTTAATGCCCTAGCGAAAGAGCTGAGAAGCTCTGATGGTCCCATGGAATTAACAGTAATTCCTAGAAATGCAGTGACGGCTGTCAACGCCCGTCGTTACGCCTTAACGCCCGTCTCAACGCCTTAACGCCCTATCGTAACGCCTTCACGCCTTAAGGTGGTTCATATCTCAAACAACGTTGGCGACGTCATCACCCGGGGTTATTTCCCCTGTAATAACTCTTCCAACGTCATATATCTCCTTTTCTTATAAGAGACGTTATCAGGGGAGGTAATGACGTCGCAAATATGAGAAAACTATGGGGATAGGGACACTCGAAGGTTTTTAAATAAAAAAGTAGATCGAAGACCCCCATTTTTTATTCCATTTATAAAATCATCACACGGCGGGGAAGCAGTGTTTAAAATATCAGTATAGGTCACCGGATGATTTTCTAGTTTGGAGGTGGTTTCATAGTCTGAAAATGCAATTTTCAACCTCATACAGTTCGATGAAATGTATAATTCATATAAACATTTTGTATTTATATTCAACTTTCAGGCGTTTTTAAGATCCGCTGATGTTTCTCTATATAAATAAACCATACCTGTGGATATATATCCGTACGCTTTGACTTCCTTGCCTTGTTGCGCAGAAAACAGATTTTTCTTGATTTTTGCAAAAACGAATGACACGGTGATATTCGCGGCTATGTACAGAAAAATCTAGATCGAAGACCATCATTTTTTTTTACCTTTTACTACTGATCCACCCCCCAGCTACCCACAGCAAAAATATTAGGGTTGGTCACCGGACAAAGTTTTGAGGTATGAACCACCTTAACTGAACGCCTTAACAGTAGAATATAAAAGGGGAGTTCGAGGACAGGGAAGCCGGGAAGCCGGGAAGCCGATGACGTCATAAGTAGATCGAGGTGACGTCATAAATAGGTCGAAGTCGTGCGGTGTTCGTCTATCGATAGTGTCACGAACGTAGCCCAAGGGGTTGTAGGTCAACGTCTGTTCACCGGACCGCGACAATAGCCCGAGGTATTTGCGGTGTTTCATGTCTGCTCAGCGGACCGTGTCTATAGCTTTTTGCGGTGTTCGAGGTTATGGTCTATTTATGGAGCCCTACTTATAGCCCGAAGGTGCGGTGTTCATCGTCTATATATAGACCTATAACCCGGAGGTGCGGTTTTCACCGAACCGTGACTATAGCGTGAGAAGTGTTTGCGGTGTTCTATATCTGTTCAGCGGTCCGTGTCTATAGTTAGCGATGGAGCGTAACTAATGAAAGCCTCCGGCTAATTGGGGACCGACGTCGTATTGATTCCTATGTTGATACTGTTGTATTATGCTACATATATCCCGAAAATTCCTTAGGTATGCCCCTACAGCCTCCAAATTTTGTTTCGGAGTATAACAAAATTTCGATTTTTTTTTTCTTCTTTTTTGGGACTTTGCCGATTTTCGTCGAATTTTCTATAAATTCCTGCTCTGTTTATAGATCACTCGCAAGTAGTAGAAAACGGGGAGTTTCGGAGGTGCAATGAAGAGCGTTTGGGGAGATGAGGGCCATTTTCCTTAGGGCTACCTGGTAGAGTTACCTTAGCGTATGTGAGGATGAGGAGGAGGAGGAGGAGGAGGAATGAGGGAGGAATAACGGCGGAATGAGGAGGAGGAGGAGTGTGGTGGTGGTGGAGGAGGAGTGTGGTGGTGGTGGTGGAGGAGGAGGAGGAGGATGTGTTTGTGTGTGTGTGTGTGTGTGTAGGAGGAGGATGTGTGTGTTTGTGTGGAGGAGGATGTGTGTGTGTGAGGAGGAGGAGGAATGAGGACGAGGAGGAGGAGTGTGGTGGTGGAGGAGGAGAGAAGAAGATGGCCCTCATCTCCCCAAACGCTCTTCATTGCACCTCCGAAACTCCCCGTTCTCTACCACTTGCGAGTGATCTATAAACAGAACAGGGGTTTGCCCAGAACATACAACGTGCATCTATACGAGAGGAATACAACGCCGTAAGCCTCGGGTCTCTATCCGTCTTAGTTCCCGAGATATCACCATCGGTAATTTATAGAAAATTCGACAAAAATCGGCAGTCAACAAAAAAAAAAAAAATCGAAATTTGTTTATACTCCGAAACAAAATTTGGATGCTGTAGGGGCATAACTAAGGAATTTGCGGGATATATGTAGCATAATACAACAGTATCAACATAGGAATCATAACGACGTCGGTCCCCAATTAGCCGGAGGCTTTCATTAGTTACGCTCCATCGCTAACTATAGACACGGACCGCTGAACAGATATAGAACACCGCAAACACTTCTCACGCTATAGTCACGGTTCGGTGAACGCCGCACCTCTGGGTTATAGGTCTATATATAGACGATGAACACCGCACCTTCGGGCTATAAGTAGGGCTCCATAAATAGACCATAACCTCGAACACCGCAAAAAGCTATAGACACGGTCCGCTGAGCAGACATGAAACACCGCAAACACCTCGGGCTATTGTCGCGGTCCGGTGAACAGACGTTGACCTACAACCCCTTGGGCTATGTTCGTGACACTATCGATAGACGAACACCGCACGACTTCGACCTATTTATGACGTCACCTCGACCTACTTATGACGTCATCGGCTTCCCGGCTTCCCTGTCCTCGAACTCCCCTTTTATATTCTACCCTTAACGCCCTAACTGAACGCTTTAAGGCCCTACCGTAGCACGTTAACGCATTGTCGATCATTCATGGACGGACATCGTCATGTTGGGGATTAGACAAGATAACTTCGCGTCTCGAGCTACGTCTCCATAAAGGCTTGAATTGCCTCATGCAGGGTCACCAAATTCTGGGCACGGGTAGTTGTGTTGGTATCCTCTTTGGGTAGTATCTGTTTCTTATGTAGCAGAAGACATACCCGGGTCACCCATTGGATGTTATCTATAAGTGTGATAGGATGACAACGCATGCGCCGGTGCTGAGCGGCCTCGGTGGTCCCACCTTGAGCTGTATCAATAATAGCAGCGACTTGAATGTCGGCTTGACGTAACGCTTCGGCTAGAATATTCTCGTTATCGGGTTCACAGTTTAGATCAGGCAATGTGGACTGTGTAGTGCTCTCGGTGAAACAAGGAAGATGATGCCGTGTAGACGCCTTTGATCTTAATGATGCGTACAAACAGGTGTTTCTTTTGTGCGATTGCTATGGCATAAGCCGCTGCCCAGTTCATGCCCGCGGATTTCAGCAGCGACGTTGTTCTTTCGATTTCCATATGGATCGAGTCCTTGTCAAGCAATTTCATATGGGAAACGGAGTCGACATTCTGTTGACGTAAAGCCCGTCGTAGTCTGGGTGCCATTGTGTTATGGGCTAAAATTGTGTTATGGGCTTCCTCTATCGAATACCCTTTGTGGTCAAACTTTTCTGTGGCCTGCAACGTCTCTCCCACCTTGACATCCATGCATTCTTTGAACAAATCCCTCCATAGCCTTGTGTTCAAGTTGTGTGCATTATCTTGTAAGAGTTTGGGTTGATCCTTCACGGTTTGGTGATATTCCTAGACTGGTGGTTTGCCGCTGGACGAGTGCTGTCAGGTGTAGACTCGGTGGATGGCATTAAGGTCGCAGGTTCTGACTTTGTGGGGACACTTCTCGGGGTAACAAGTGGGTCGTCAATCGCCGATCTTCTAGGGTATGCGCTTTCAAGTCTACGAACAGGTAGCCGTTAGGACGACTCGACGCAGATTGAAATGCCTGCATGAAATGTTCTGGGGATAAATTCGACTACCCAACACGAATTTGCGCTCTGTCGATGGGATTATAGAACAACACGAAGTATTGGCAAAGTCCAAGGCAATATCTTTGGAAGGACATATTCCGATGATGGGATCCTTTGGTAAACATGTCGCCGATGTGTGAATTGTCCTTGGCCGCGCCTATCAGATCATCTAGGATTACCACGTTGGTCTGCTAAGGGTCGAAGAAATACGCTTGATCGATATCGTGAGGAACGCCTGGGACGAAACTCACATTGTATTACCTTGTAGTTTCGTGGTCGGGCTTCCACTGGCCGTAGCAACAGACTATACGGGTATAGCTGAGGGGCCCTTCCTCCTAGAATTTGACCACCCAGGACGTCTTGCCACATCCCGTTGGGCCGCTGATCGTCATGGTATAGGGATGCTCTAGTCCACTTGGTGGACCCATAGCGAGACTCGGTGGTGTCCCTTAGTTGTGTTTGCATTGAATATGCCTGAGCATTTTGTCGCGACGAGAGAAGTTTCTCTGACAGAACGTACAAGTACTCGGCATGGTACCCGGCCAGAGGGTGGTTTCAGACTGAGGTAACGGTTTACAAACCAGGCAACTCATTTTGTGAAATTTCCATGTCTCTAGCCCCACTGGGTCTCCGTGCAGGAATCCACTTCCGGTTGCGCTTGTGCAACGCCATAACCACAACCCACTTTACGCTAGGGTGGAAGGCTGGGTCCAGGTGACTCATTTGGTGAAATCCCCATGTCTCTAGGCCAATTGGTTCTCCGTACAGGACATGTGAAGAAAATTAGGGTTCCCCACTTATCATTCATGCTGGGCCTATAGTCGGGGACCGACAGAGATGTCAGTTAACCCTGAAATAACTGAAGGATATATACAATAGTATTCAGGGGCAGATAACTCTTGTTGCATTCTTTCGCGGGCATGTCAATTAACATCGAATAAACTAAAGGATATATAAAGTAGTATTCAGGGACAGATAACTCTTTTCTCGGCGATATCAGTTAACATTGAAGGAGCTGAAGTGCATCTAGAGGCCTATTTAAGGCGGAGATAACTCTTGCTGGGCAGTCACATAACCAGAAGTGACCTTTGATCCCTGTGCACATTTTTAACCGGTATTGTGCGCATGGGCAGGGGTGAAAGTTCACTTCCGGTCACCTGACGAGGTTCATACTCCATGTAAGTTTCACGAGACAATGGATACAATAGCCAAGTCTGGGTACAACAATGTATCTAGACTTGAACCTTTTTCAGCTGCACAAAGACTCGGACAATAGCTTCCTACATGGAGTATCTACCCATGACGGCCCAGCAAGAGTTATCTTCCCCTAACTAGGCCTCCAGATGCTCTTTATATAATACTCAAATTAACCCAACCAAATAGGTGTCTGATGTATCTGGTACATTATCGATGATCTCACATGGCAACCTTGTCTTTGGGCATTCTCGCGTATGTTGCTTGGTTGACTTCCGTTCTGGCAGTCCCGTCCATTTTCAATTCATCTTACGTCAGGACGATAGAAACAATTTCCATCTATCCTCCATGTACTCAGAAGTTGACGGTTGACAAGTCAATCGATGTTTTCAGCTATCATCATTTTCACTAAAGGAACATGTATTCGTGTACCTTAGTAAGTTTCTTGGATTGCTTGTACACCAAGGACGATGAACCGCAGCTTTATCAGTGGTTTAACAAATGTGCGTATAGTTCATAGACGACTCTCTTAATAAGTTTTAAAAAAAACAATTGTTTATTCTTAATTCAAATATATTCAGCCGATATCAGGCGACGCTATTCTGATTGAGGAAATGGCCATCAAATCGGAATGTTGAGCCTCCATATTTGGTACATAGACTAAGGCCTGGAACACACGAGCCAGTTCTCATTGACAAGTGAGTAGTAGTGTCTACTGATTTAAAGTCCCATTGACCTCTTTGCACTTAAATGACCTCAAAAATTTGCATATTGGAGAAAAAATCTACCTCCCACACAGAAGAGTTCCAATCTAGGGGGAGGTAACTCTGGGTCGCTATAGTTCCGGCAAAGGGCCTTTGGGCATGTATTCTTCCGCGGTGATGCGGTCTGGCGGTGATGCGGTCCCGGGAAAAAACTTCCGCGGAGAAAAAGTAGTCCCCACACTTCAAATACGCTGCATGGTCCGATTGGGTCGAGTGAGGTATCAAAGTGAAGCATTCGTGAAGGCGCATCTACCGGGTTGGGTGTGGGGTTGAAATATCGTCATTCTGCGCATGCGCGGTCGACCAAGTGTATGGAAATAGACGTTTTGGGGTCTAGGGCAGCCACTAATGGTCCGATGGAGTTGAGTGAGGTATCAATATGAAGCATTCGTGAAGGGGCATCTGGTGCGCTGGGTGCGGGGTTGAGATAGCGTCATTCTGCGCATGCGCGGTGGACAAAGGGTATCGAAATACACGTTTTGGAATCTAGGGGAGCCACTATTGGTCCGATTGAGTTGAGTGAGGTATTATTGTGAAACCTATGTGAGGGGGCATCTGATGGACTGGGTGTGGGGTTGTAATAGCGGCATTCTGCGCATGCGCGGTGGACAAAGGGTATCGAAATACACGTTTTGAGGTCTAGGTGGGCCACTAATGGTCCGATGGAGTCGTATGAGGTATCCATGTGAAGCCTATGTGAGGGGGCATCTGGCTGCACTAGCGGCTCGGGTGTTGTCACCATTCTGCGCATGCGCAGACAGGGAATTGTGGGAAAGGGTTTGGAAATACACGTTTTGGCATCTAGGGGAGCCCCTAATGGGCCGATGGAGTCGTATGAGGTATCAATGTGAAGTCTATGTGAGGGGGCATCTGACTGGCCTAGTGGCTCGGGTGTTGTCACCATTCTACGCATGAGCAGACAGGGAATTGTGGGAAAAGGGTATGGAAATAGACGTTTTGGGATCGAGGGGAGCCCCTAATGGGCCGATGGAGTCGTATGAGGTATCAATGCGAAGCCTAGGTGAGGGGGCATCCGCCTGGACTAGTGTCTCGGCCGTTGTCAACATTCTGCGCATGCGCAGACAGGGAATTGTGGGAAAAGGATATGGAAATAGACGTTTTGGGGTCTGGGTGGGCCACTAGTGGTCCTATGGAGTCGTATGAGGTATCCCTGTGAAGCCTATGTGAGGGGGCATCTGACTGGACTAGTGGCTCGGGCGTTGTCACCATTCTGCGCATGCGCAGACGGAATTGTGGGAAAAGGGTATGGAAATAGACGTTTTGGGATCTAGGGGAGCCCCTAGTGGGGCTATGGAGTAGTATGAGGTATCAATGTAAAGCCTATGTGAGGGGCATCCTCCTGGACTAGTGACTCGGCCGTTGTCAGCATTCTGCGCATGCGCAGACAGGGAATTGTGGGAAAAGGGCATGGAAATAGACATTTTGCGGTCGAGGTGGGCCCCTTATCGTCCGATGCGGTCGAGTGAGGTATCGTTGTAAAGGATACGTGAGGGGGCATCCGTCTGGTCTAGTATGACGTGGAACTGACGTCATTCTGCGCATGCGCAGTAGACAAAATGTATGGAAATAGACGTTTTGGGGTCTAGGTGGACCACCAATGGTCCAATGGAGTTGAGTTAGGTATCAATGTAAAGCAGTCATGAGGCAGCATCCGCCTGGACTAGTGTGTCGTCCGTGTTCGACATTCTGCGCATGCGCAGACAGGGAATTGTGGAAAAAGGGTATGGAAATAGACGTTTTGGAGTCGAGGTGAGCCCCTAGTGAACCGATGGAGTCGTATGAGGTATCGTTGTGAAGCATTCGTGAAGGAGCATCCGCCTGGTCAAGTGTGTCGTTCGTGTTCAACAGTCTGCGCATGCGCAGACAGGGAATTGTGGGAAATTACGTTTCGTAACTTGTGTCTAATTCCGCTTAACCCGGGGCTAGGGGCCGTATGAACCCATGTACTTCAAGATCCTCATGGTACTCATATGAACAGTCACAATCAAAGCGTGACTGAGATACATCTTCTTTTTAGATGACGACTCTATAACGAATATTATGGATTAAGAATACTGGTCAGCGATACGGATTTGATATTTTTGGAACATCATGATGTCTTGCCGGCATCATTGAAAACTGTTGACCGCTTCTCTCTTGCAGGAAACAAGCCTATGTTTATGTATACTATGATTGTCTTTTTGAATTTGGTGCTAATACTGTTATGTGGAAAATGGAATAGGTCTTTGGATTATGGACGCGGATATTCTCTAATGGACGACGGCTGGATTATGAATGACAGACTAGACGCTTGTAATTGGAAGGAACGTTTTAGGGTCTAGGTGGGCCACTAATGGTCTGATTGGGCCGAGTGAGGTATCAATGTGATGCATACGTGAGGGCGCATCCGCCTGGGTGGACGGGTGTTAGGAATATCGTCATTCTGCGCATGCGCAGGCAGGCCGTAGTATGGAAATAGACATTTTGAGGCCGATATGGGCCACTATTTGTTCGAATGTGTCTATGAAAGTGTTATTTTGTAGCTCTCGGGGTGTAGACCACGACTTGAAGGAATGTCCACGTCACCTGTGACGTCACTGGAGTAGATAACGGCCTATTTTTACATCCAACTACCTGGTAGAGTTACCTGTGAGTGTGAGTGTATGCGCGCGTGTGAGTGAGTGAGTGAGTGAGTGAGTGAGTGAGTGAGTGAGTGAGTGAGTGAGTGAGTGAGTGAGTGAGTGAGTGAGTGAGTGAGTGAGTGAGGCGTGCACAACACCCGTGAGGCGTCCCCAACGCCCGTCTTAACGCATGGACGCACTAACGACGGTGAGTGAGTGAGTGAGTGAGTGAGTGAGTGGGATCCGACTGGACTAATGTATCGTCCGTTTTCATCATTTTGCGCTTGCGCAGTCTGGTCGTCGTATAGAAAGCAGGCATTTGGGGGATTCGTGGAGGTTTGTTGAGTGGTTGACCATCCCGGGTCAAATGGACCGTGTGGGGTATCAGTGTGAAGCTCTCGTAGGAAAAGTGGAAATTGCCTCTCATTTGTGGGGCGCTCACTTCCGGATGCGTGGGGCGCTGCCCTCAGCCAATCAGAAGCGAGTATTTTGACCCAGTGCATTATGGCGTCTGCCTTCTGGTTCAAGATGGCGGCACGTCCGGTGTCGAAAACTGACCATTTTGTCGGAATGTGGTCATCTGGTGTCGAAAACTGGACCTTGTATGGGTCCCGCCTAATTTGGTGTAGAGTCCGAATGCGCCCTGTGGGGTGTCATCTTGTAGTTCTCGGGGTGCAGACCACGATTTGAGGGATGTTCACGCCATCTGTGATGTCATTGTTTGAAGTCATCAGTAGGAGTAGTAGCCAAAGTGGGCATTTTGGGGCAGTGAAAGAAGGTATTTGGTGTAGAGATGGACCACCCTTGGTTCGAATGTGTCGTGGGAAGTGTCATCTTGCAGTTCTCGGGGTGTAGACTCCATTTGAGGGATGTCCACAGCATCTGTGACGTCATCAGTACGAGTAGTAGCGAAAGAACATGCTTTATAATTGGCTCAGTGCCAATTTTTCCCCACGATTTGGACTGATGAGGGACACATGTTCATTCCTATATTTACCGACACTACCACCACCACCACACACCACCACCAACATCACCACCACACACAACCACACACCACCAACACCACCACCAACGCCACCACCGGGCGTTGACGGGCGTCAACGCCCGGTGGTGGTGGTAGCCCCCGTGTGGCAGAGCTCTTGGATCGGAGATCTCGACGCTCAAATTAGGCGGGACCCATACAAGGTCCAGTTTTCGACATCAGATGACCACATTCCGACAAAATGGTCAGTTTTCGACACCGAACGTGCCGCCATCTTGAACCAGAAGGCAGACGCCGCCATCTTGGATATGTCCCATAATGCACTGGGTCAAAATACTCGCTTCTGATTGGCTGAGGGCAGCGCCCCACGCATCCGGAAGTGAGCGCCCCACAAATGAGAGGCAATTTCCACTTTTCCTACGAGAGCTTCACACTGATACCCCACACGGTCCATTTGACCCGGGATGGTCAACCACTCAACAAACCTCCACGAATCCCCCAAATGCCTGCTTTCTATACGACGACCAGACTGCGCAAGCGCAAAATGATGAAAACGGACGATACATTAGTCCAGTCGGATCCCACTCACTCACTCACTCACTCACTCACTCACCGTCGTTAGTGCGTCCATGCGTTAAGACGGGCGTTGGGGACGCCTCACGGGCGTTGTGCACGCCTCACTCACTCACTCACTCACTCACTCACTCACTCACTCACTCACACGCGCGCATACACTCACACTCACAGGTAACTCTACCAGGTAGTTGGATGTAAAAATAGGCCGTTATCTACTCCAAATGCACTCCATCGCACCTCCGAAACTCCCGCTTTCGGTACTATTCTCACTGATGACGTCACCAGTGACGTCACAGGTGACGTGGACATCCCTTCAAGTCGTGGTCTACACCCCGAGTGCTACAAAATAACACTTCCCTAGACACATTCGGACCCATAGTGGTCCATATCGGCCTCAAAATGTCTGTTTCCATACTACGGCCTGCCGGCGCATGCGCAGAATGACGATATTTCTAACACCCAGCCACCCAGGTGGATGCGCCCTCACGTATGCATCCCATTGATACCTCATTCGACTCAATCAGACCATTAGTGGCCCACCTAGACCCCAAAACGTTCCTTCCAAGGCACTTTTCCCACAATTCCCTGTCTGCGCATGCGCAGACTGTTGAACACGAACGACACACTTGGCCAGGCGGATGCTCCTTCACGAATGCTTCACAACGATACCTCATACGACTCCATCGGTCCACTAGGGGCTCACCTCGACTCCAAAACGTCTATTTCCATACCCTTTTCCCACAATTCCCTGTCTGCGCATGCGCAGAATGTCGAATACGGACGACACACTAGCCCAGGCGGATGCTGCCTCATGACTGCTTTACATTGATACCTCACAGGGGTTATTCTAGCCCAAAATCTTTCATCTACTCAATTTGAGAATTTCACAAAACTCAATTTTTCGGCGCGTCGTTGAAAACTCAATATTTCCATGGTTTTCATAGTTTCGGCTCAGAAACTCAATTATGCAAACATTTTCATAGGGATAACTGAAAACAAATTTCAAACCTACAGTTGAAAATTACACATCCATTATACACGTCCGCCTTCATTTCAAGCCTGCGAATAATTTTTTCACAGGTGACCGACACTTTGACAGGCATCAATAACTTAGTACCTAACATTTGGAATGTGCTGCTCTGACAAAGATAGTATCTGGCTTCGGCGGCCTACTTCGTACTCAGTACTACAAAAGGTAGCTGTTTTTTTTCCAGGAATAGTTGTTTATAATTGTTAGCTAACATGAAATAAATATGACTGCATGATTAACTTTGTCGAATTTCTGTACGCAAGATGTAGCTTTTGGCTGAGAAAAAAAACATCGAAATTGCTTTTCAACAACTTTTTTTTCAACGATATCTGCAGCCTTATAGGCCTATAGCTGACATTCAGTTATGTAAAATATATGGGCACCCTCATAATGAATACACAAGATATGATACCTTCAATATTTCCTGAAAGAAGAAAAAACAATACCTCTATCAAGTATTCTGTTTGAAAATCCAATCAAATGATACTATGCCTTTCAGTTATACTTGAAGGAGAATCAACAACCCAAGATTGTTGATTTTATGACCTTGAAAATGGTAATGTTTCATTGAGAGGAGATCGTCAGATGCATTTCGTTGTTGTTGTTGCAAAGCCCGGGCCAGTCAATTTCCGTGTCTAATTTCTTTGCCCACGGTTTTGCAGTTCATTAGTCATTGCAGTCAAAGCATTCTTATATTTTGTACATTAATGTCGATAGTGCACAAGTTTTATTCTGTTTCAAGTGGTAGCTAGCTGTAAAATATCAGATCAACATCGTTTGCAGCAACTGATGATGTCCGCAATACTGCGAAGATGGCATTTGGCAATCTTCGTAACGCTGTATTTCATTGGATGATAATGAAGTGCCTGTCCAATGAATAAGCCCGATACTGCCCAACACTCTCCTATCAAAGGTTCTCCTATATGCACCATTCGTTCAAATTGTCAGTATCACCTTTGTGCGGAGAGTCACAGTTCGCCAGTAAACAACAACAACGACAACAGACGTCGGATCGCGAACTCGGAAGATTCAAGGATTAAAATAAGTTTATTTAGATACAACTACACAATGATATGGGCGAGGAAATATCAGTAAAACTCAATTTTTTTTCGCGCGCAAGCGCGCTCAATATCGAGAAATAAGAGAAACTGAATTTGTCGAGAGAAAACTCAATTTACAAAAATCCTCTAAAACTCAATTTTCAAAATTTCTCATCGGGATTACCACGATGAGAAATCGGCTAGAAAAACCCCTGACCTCACTCAACTCCATTGGACCATTGGTGGTCCACCTAGACCCCAAAACGTCTATTTCCATACATTTTGTCTACTGCGCATGCGTAGAATGACGTCAGTTCCACGTCATACTAGTCCAGACGGATGCCCCCTCACGTATCCTTTACAACGATACCTCACTCAACCGCATCGGATGATTAGGGGCCCACCTCGACCGCAAAATGTCTATTTCCATGCCCTTTTCCCACAATTCCCCGTCTGCGCATGCGCAGAATGCTGACAACGGCCGAGTCACTAGTCCAGGAGGATGCCCCTCACATAGGCTTCACATTGATACCTCATACTACTCCATAGCCCCACTAGGGGCTCCCCTAGATCCCAAAACGTCTATTTCCATACCCTTTTCCCACAATTCCGTCTGCGCATGCGCAGAATGGTGACAACGCCCGAGCCACTAGCCCAGTCAGATGCCCCCTCACATAGGCTTCACATGGATACCTCATACGACTCCATAGGACCACTAGTGGCCCACCCAGAGCCCAAAACGTCTATTTCCATATCCTTTTCCCACAATTCCCTGTCTGCGCATGCGCAGAATGTTGACAACGGCCGAGACACTAGTCCAGGCGGATGCCCCCTCACCTAGGCTTCGCATTGATACCTCATCGGCCCATTAGGGGCTCCCCTCGATCCCAAAACGTCTATTTCCATACCCTTTTCCCACAATTCCCTGTCTGTGCATGCGTAGAATGGTGACAACACCCGAGCCACTAGGCCAGTCAGATGCCCCCTCACATAGACTTCACATTGATACCTCATACGACTCCATCGGCCCATTAGGGGCTCCCCTAGATGCCAAAACGTGTATTTCCAAACCCTTTTCCCACAATTCCCTGTCTGCGCATGCGCAGAATGGTGACAACACCCGAGCCGCTAGTGCAGTCAGATGCCCCCTCACATAGGCTTCACATGGATACCTCATAAGACTCCATCGGACCATTAGTGGGCCACCTAGACCTCAAAACGTGTATTTCGATACCCTTTGTCCACCGCGCATGCGCAGAATGCCGCTATTTCAACCCCACACCCAGTCCATCAGATGCCCCCTCACATAGGTTTCACAATAATACCTCACTCAACTCAATCGGACCAATAGTGGCTCCCCTAGATTCCAAAACGTGTATTTCGATACCCTTTGTCCACCGCGCATGCGCAGAATGACGCTATCTCAACCCCGCACCCAGCCCATCAGATGTCCCTTCACGAATGCTTCATATTGATACCTCACTCAACTCAATCGGACCAATAGTGGCTCCCCTAGATTCCAAAACGTGTATTTCGATACCCTTTGTCCACCGCGCATGCGCAGAATGACGATATTTCAACCCCACACCCAACCCGGTAGATGCGCCTTCACGAATGCGTCACTTTGATACCTCACTCGACCCAATCGGACCATGCAGCGTATTTGAAGTGTGGGGACTACTTTTTCTCCGCGGAAGTTTTTTCCCGCGACCGCATCACCGCCAGACCGCATCACCGCGGAAGAATACATGCCCAAAGGCCCTTTGCCGGAACTATAGCGACCCGGAGTACACACGAGCCAGTTTTCCATGGCCAGTGAGACCAAATTTGTGGAAGTCTGTTACGGCCATTCACTATATCCTGCTCTGGTACTGTTATCGTCTATAATACCAGCTTGTAAGCAAGCTAATGGCTACTACAGACTTCCATAAATTTGGTCTCGTGTGTTCTAGGCCTGAGGCAACCACCTCGCTGGGGGTCTAAGTTATTGGAGCCTGCGAAATGGAGCATGCGCTGTGGGGAGGTTGGGCCTGAGGCAGCAAAAACGACCCTTTTTACCTCCTTTCTAAAGAACGGGATTGCCCTAACCTGCTAATCACAAATATGCCAACATGTGACGAGAGTGCCCACAGTTCCTATTACCCTGGACACTGATTAGTCCAGCCAGTACAGCACCGGCAAGTCTTGACCGGACTCAACGTTGCTTAACTTTGGTGATCTGGCGATATAAGCCTGCACAAATGCGCGTTTATATGGAACTGAATTGTCAAGTCACCCGAGTGGTGAATGCGCCAAATCTATGGAATACTGTTACGGTCATTCGCTATAAGACTTCCATAAATTTGGTCTCACTTGTAAAGGAAAACTGTCTCGTGTTCCAGGCCCAAACTCGTAGAGGGCTACAATGCGACATCATTAGCTTTCCTATCCGGCAACAGGGGACGCTATTCTGAATAAATGAATTTGCCTGTATATCGATTAAATCGAAGAGTTGTTTCCATATTTTGGTACATAAACTATACTCGTAGTCATTAGTTTTCCAATCAGGCACCAGGGTCAAAAAGGAAAAGAATGAGAAAATAACCTGTACGGCCATTAAATCGAAGAGTTGATCCTCCATATTTGGTACAAAGACTATAGTCGTAAAGGGTTATAATGCCAGTTTGTGAAAAAAAAAACTGCCGGACGCCGTTTCACACGGGTTTTCATTGCCTAATTCCTGAAATAGTATTAACGTGAAGGTTGAACAATCCCTCGGTCATTTATTACAGACTTGTCACATCATTTGGCTATCGAACACAGGGTCAGTGCACCGGTTCGATGATTGATTGTCTTAAATATACAAGATCTGTGATATAAATTATGAAGCAGGATTACCTTGAAGCTCCTAGCTGACTTTACCGAGCAACCGAGACCAGAGCTCCGGACTTTACCGAGCTCCGAACTTTTCCGAGCTCGTCACTCCCACTCCCAGCCACCCACTTCCTCACTTACTACGTTGAGAGCATATTTTTGCAGAAAGGCGTCTTATCGTTTGGCCCGTGTGTTTATGCTCGTGAATTTTGAAAGGTACGAGTCTGATTTGCTAGTCAGTGGAGGTGCAGAAGGAAGACATGCACCGTCAGACAATTCAATATCAGGGCAATAATAAAGTTAAAGTAATCCTTCAATTTACAAAATAAAATGTTAATCCGCCTTTCAGCACGAGTCCTCAGACAAAATTTCCCTGAGGCATCAATACGTGCATTGATGAGAGTCTCTTGGCTTCAATCTGTGGTTCGTATTTTTTTTTTTTTTTTTTTTGCACTTTAATATTGGCTACAGTGTGGAAAATGTATTTATATAGACTATTTTCGACTTGAAGTTGCCAAAATTATTATCAGTGCCGGCCTAATGGTTCTCTCTATTATGAAGCACAAAATAACACCGGAAGTCGAGTGTAAATGCACCCGTCGATAGGCCGGAGCGATTCTGTTGTCTGAGAACTGAAATGGAGAAGGGGGATTGATGTATTTTCCTGATGAGAACCTCGTGATATCTATTATAAAACTACGTCAGATATACGTCAGATGTACGTCGTGTGTACGTCAGGTGTAGGTACCGTCGAGTGAGCGAGAGCCTGAGTAGAATTTAACCTCGTTTTCAGCAAGTTTTCAGTCAAATCAGTCCGAGCTTTCTATGACCCTTCACGCTAACGATGGATAATTTCTGAGAGGTTGTCTGGTCTGGTATGAAGGGTCACAGGAAGCTCGGACTAATCATGTAAGGGCGACCCCGCTCTCTAAAATGGAGGTAAAAAGGGTCGTTTTTGCTCAATTGCTTTTGATTTCTTCCTAGCCAATGCTCCCAAACGTCAGGTGCATTAATCTATCTATTGTTCCATGTCCTAAAATTAATTTCCCATTTGAAGAACCAGTCAATGTTGTTTAAACAGCGCGACAGATATTTGTCTTATTATTATGCAAATAGACAGATGACAATTTGTTTTTTTTTACAACCATTTGAAGCAAATATATATGTCAGTGTCTGCCTCAAGAGGATTTCGCTGAATTCATTATGTGATTTAGGCCTGGTACACACGAGCCAGTTTTCCATGGCCAGTGAGACCAAATTTGTGGAAGTCTGTTACGGCCATTCACTATATCCTGCTCTGGTACTGTTATCGTCTACAATACCAGCTTGTAAGCAAGCTAATGGCTACTACAGACTTCCATAAATTTGGTCTCGTGTGTTCTAGGCCTGAGGCAGCAAAAACGACCCTTTTTACCTCCTTTCTAAAAAGAACGGGATTGCCCTAACCTGCTAATCACAAATATGCCAACATGTGACGAGAGTGCCCACAGTTCCTATTACCCTGGACACTGATTAGTCCAGCCAGTACAGCACCGGCAAGTCTTGACCGGACTCAACGTTGCTTAACTTTGGTGATCTGGCGATATAAGCCTGCACAAATGCGCGTTTATATGGAACTGAATTGTCAAGTCACCCGAGTGGTGAATGCGCCAAATGTATCTTGCTTTGTCTCAGGTTACCGATCCACTCGGAGAAAAACAAGTTTACGTCTCGGGCATGAGCATCCAATGATCGATTGATGCATGAAAAGGACACGTTTGGTAAAGGTCACCTGGATCTCTCTCCTTTACCCGTACACAATGCTGAAAGCAATACGTGTATCAAATGGCCACTGTTTGATATCTGACATTATCATCAGTAAATAAATAAATGACACAAGACTATTTTATGGATACCGGTAACAACTTACTCAGTTCAGGTGCTGAAGCGCAACTGAATCAGTTGTTATCCACAAAATTAAACTGTGCAAAATACGCGAACTACATGCATATCAAGGAGAATAAATAAATGACATAAGAATTGTTCCAATAATTACAGTCATCTTCAGAGATAAATTATAATATAATTATATTCGCACATGGTGAAACACAGAAAATACTAGCTCGAGTGAGAATCGAACTCACGACTTGGGGGATACCATCCGACTGCCTTACCGACTGAGCCACCAAGTCCCGTTGAAAACAACTCGCAAACTCAATCCATTTCACAAGTACGCGGCCTATCACCACGATAACAAGTGAATTTTTGGATATATATATTCGAAGAAACAATATTTCACTAATAATTGCAGCATCTTTAGGGATAAATTATAATGTAATTATATTCCGCGATATGCCGCGTACTTGTGAAATGGACTGAATTAGCGAGCTGTTCCCGACTGGACTCGGTAGCTCATCAGATGGCAGAGCAATGGGACGGTATATCCACTAAGTCGGAAATGGTCCCCACTACCAAACTTTCTGGGCTATCTCCGGAAAGAAAAAAAATGGAGAGCTGAAACTCCTTGACTTTGTAGTTTATCATATTGGGGTCATTTTGAGCCTATCTGCATAACCCCGAGCAGAGGATCATGGGTAAATTCAACATGGCGGCCACGTGGGGTACCAGAAAAGTGATGTTTTTGTCATATTTCTTCAAAATTTCTACTTTTTCGGCGCGAAAAGTGGGCAAAAACCATTTTATTTCACATCACATTAATATTTACTAATTTATCATGCAGTTTTTGCACAGAAATTGCATAAATAAAAAAATCGGAAAATCCGACCGAAAAATCGACCAAAAAATGCCATTTTTGAAAATGACGTCACTGTGACGTCATCAAAGCGGCCATCTTGAATTATTTTTACATTTTCTGGTAGATCTTGGCCCAAGAGTTTTGTGTGGTAAGTTTCAGGCCCCCAGCTCAAGGTGTAAGAAAAATAAGGCTGCGATACGTCCCAAAATCAATTTTCGGATAACTAATATACCGCATGAAAGTTTATCACAAAGCAAGATCCATTAGGTCCAGATGAATCAGTTCGCTCGGTCACACCGCATCACGGAGTTATTCACTTCCGGGTCGGTAGCATCAGTCCGGATTTGATATCAGAACTACATTTTTTAGAAATTTGACAGCAGATTCATGGGAATTTAACAATCTGTGATATTTCATCATTTCTGAGAATTCTGATATTTCAACTTGCAGATAAAGCTTCAAACTGTACTCCCTGGTGTTGGTTTGGGCCACTCTAGGGAAACCATGTTGGAAGGAGACAGATTCAGTGGGGTACAGAGGCTCTCTATTTACCACAGGCGCTCAAAATACAAGTTTTGGGGGGGGTGGTAGTTTTAGAGTGGAATGTCGAAATATGGGATCTCTATACATAACCCCATGATTTATATAGAAACCTACCGGTTATAGAGACCCCATGTTTCGAAACTTCACCCTAAAGCCACCCCACTCTCCCAAAACTTTTTGTTTTGGGGGTCTGTGCTATTTACACGTTGAGCGACATTCGATAACACCGGTCTCCTCTGTCATTGACGGCAAGTTGAAATTTCCATGGTGAACTTCCCTCGTGACGTTTACAGTTGAATACAAGGTGAATATTCCATGCTGTTCACTCATGTATTTTGTTAGCATATAGTTCATGTAAGCACATGTGACGTGAATTTACGGGATTTCCAAATGGGGAAGTGGTCGGTCATTGTTCCACATATGCTAAGGTGTGAAGTCACGTTGTCATGTATGTCTTCTTACAATTCAATTCAATTCAGTTCAATTTTATTGTACATATACGCTCACAATGGAGCATTAAGGTGCAGAAATGGTTATTATTGTCTCGCATGCTATTTAGCAAATCTGCTACTTCGCAAATAATTTCTAAAATCAGTGAAATTGAGAAAGGGGTGAGCTACTTTGAAGATAATTTCTAGGATTACTGCTAGTTAGCACTTTGACTTGGCTGTTCCCAAAGAAAATATATTGTATGATTAGCACAAATGCTAAATATTGTATATTTTTTCTAAATTGCAGCCAGAAGAAATGTTCAATATTTATGATAACTCGGAAACGCAAATTGTTGGACTGCCTCTCTCGAAAGAAAATATATTGTATAATTAGCACAAATGCTAAATATTGAATATTTCTTCTAAATTGCAGCCATGATAAATATTGAATATTTCTTCTAAATCGCAGCTCCCAGTTGTCCGACTGCCTCTCCTGAAAGAAAATATATTGTATAATTAGCACAAATACTACATATTTTCAATCTTTGCTGGCCTGTGTAACTCCTCTGACAATAACAGGGATTATTCTATCGTTCTTCCTGGTTAAACATAGCGCATGAGCTGGTATATAAGGATTTTTAAGACAGTCGCAAGTACATTTTCATTTGTGGTCTGTGCAACTCCACTCAGACAAAAACAGATTATTCTATCGTTCTTCCTGGTTAAACAATGCGCATGTGCTGGTATATAGGATGTTTAAGACAGTCCCAAGTAAAGCTTGATTGGTGTCTACAGAACGGGCGATATAAAGGCGACCTCACTGATGCAGACAGCTGACATGTATTCAGAATTACTGGCACAACAAACCAATCATTCCGCGTCACTGTATGTTGGCATGCACCCAATGACCGAAGGTGTTTCGGAGACAATCGGCCCCTTTCAATGTAATTTCGAAAGAAACAAAACGCCAAAAACAACATCTTCCTTTGGTACTTGATTACAATAATCAAATTATATTCTAATTAGATGATATTATAAAGGTGCTAAATATTGAACATATTGTCCTTTCTCTGACACTGTGGATATTTAACTGCGAATCTCTTCTATTTAGTATAGATTATAAAAGTGTTAAATATTAAAAAATTGTCTTTTCCCAGACGCCAGCTACATATTTATGTGCGAATATTTTCTAATTAGATGATATTATAAAGGTGCTAAATATTGAATATATTGTCTTTCTCGGACGCCAGCTAGATATTTAACTGCGAATCTCATCTAATTAGATGATATTATCAAAGTGCTAAATATTCAATATATTGTCTGTTCTCAGACTTCAGCTACATATTTATGTGCGAATCTATTCTAATTAGATAACACTATAAAGATGCTAAATATTGAATATATTGTCCTTTCTCCGACACGGTGTTAGATATTTTAATGCGAATATCTTCTAATTAGACTAGATTATAAGAGTGCTAAATATTGAATATATTATCTTCTCTCCGAAAAGGCTCTTGTGTATATTTAACTGCGAATCTCTTCTATTTAGTATAGATTATAAAAGTGCTAAATATTGAATATATTGTCTTTTCCCAGACGCCAGGTACATATTTAAGTGCGAATCTTTTCTAATTAGATGATATTATAAAAGTGCTAAATATTGAATATATTGTCTGTTCTCAAACGTCACCTACATATTTAAATGCGAATATATTCTAATTAGATGATATTATAAGGGTACTAAATATTGAATATATTGTCCTTTCTCCGACACGGTGTTACAGATATTTCAATGCGAATCTCTTCTAATTAGAGTAGATTATAAAAGTGCTAAATATTGAATATATTGTCTTTTCTCCGAAAAGGCTCTTGTGGATATTTAACTGTGAATCTCTTCTATTTAGTATAGATTATAAAAGTGCTAAATATTGAATATATTGTCTTTTCCCAGACGCCAGCTACATATTGAAGTGCGAATCTTTTCTAATTAGATGATATTATAAAGGTGCTAAATATTGAATATATTGTCTTTCTTGGACGCCAGCTAGATATTTAACTGCGAATCTCTTCTAATTATATGATATTATCAAAGTGCTAAATATTCAATATCTTGTCTGTTCTCAGACGTCAGCTACATATTTAAGTGCGAATCTATTCTAACTAGATAATATTATAAAGGTGCTAAATATTGAATATATTGTTCTTTCTCCGACACGGTGTTACAGATATTTTAATGCGAATATATTCTAATTAGACTAGATTATAAAAGTGCTAAATATTGAATATAGATGCTATTAAAGTAACCCACTTTTCTGCCTACTGCGGAGTTTAGCAAAAGTATCTGCACAATATTGTCAAGTATGCTAGCACCATGTTAAAGCATAGGAAATTTGAAAAATATCTAAATAAAAGTCAATCCTGCACCTAACTCCAATGGAGCAGTGTACAAACTTTTAAATCAAAACACACAATAATAGAATAATGCATAACAGGCTGTTGGTATGAAATTATTAAATGAGTATTCACCATTATGACTAGTATAATAAGGCAAATTTGTATATTCTATACAGATACTAATGATGTACTCTCTATAGAATAATTAGATTGAAATTTAATCCATCAGACTAGTGAAACTAGCGATCAATCTTTCATCGGACTGAAAATATTCAATCTAATATTATAGATTACAAACGATAAAATGATTCTGCTATAGACAGAAAATTCAATCTACCAGATTGAAATCCTCAATCCAATAGATGGAATTAGCAATCGAATAGATCGGTCACCAATTACAATCCGACAGACCGAAACCCCAATCCAATCATCTCAAAGAGTATAGTAGGGTACATAAACATATAGTAGATCCAAACCGCAACTCACTGTGTTTCGAGGGAGTATGCACATAATTTATAAATAGAGCAAGGCTGTATACATACCATATTACGGTGGGTTTGTCTTACGGTGTGCAAGTAAATTATACAAGTACCGTGAAATAATAACTGCCATCTCGAGAGGTGGGTCCAACAGGAGACTTAAAAGAGCATTCAAATCCAGACAAGCTACTCGAGGGAATTGATATAGAAGATATGTAAACATCTCTATCCTGAGCTGTTTATAAAAAAAACATTCTAGAAGGAAATGTTTCTCATCTTCCACGCTACCTAAGTTACATAATTTACAAATACGTTTTTCACGCAAGACATTGCGATAACGACCCATCTCAATTTCTAATGGATGCGTACTAAGTCTCAAGTGTGTTAGAGCTTTCCTGTTTTTCTTATGTTTCACAACGTTGAGATATGTAGAGAAGGATATATCATTCTTAAACATTCCATAAGTTCTGAGTTTACAGGAGAATACTGGAGATGGTTTAGTGGCATCTTGAAATTTCAAGGTAAAGGATTTCTGAAGCTCATTTTGCAGCGTGGGTATAAACCGAGTACTATTAACTGGGACAGCGTCAATTCCAAGATTAACAAGGAGTATACTGGTGAACCAAGAACTTCTTGGGTTATGTTCGTAGATTTCTTTATCTGCAGTATAGGTTTTGTACACCAGCCTATTGTGGTCAACTGTTTGTAGGCGGAGCCAGTACTTCACCATGCTGATATACACCTGGCAAGAGGATGGGTAAAGCCCAAGCTCCGTAAGAGAGCCGATATTAGAAGCTCTCTTGGGAACTTTACTTACTTTGAATGTAACTGCATTGCATGGGAGTTTGTCCCAGTTATGAAAGACGTCAGTATACGTCTGGGAGCCAACAATTGGGCACCCCATATCTCTGAACCATATAATGCGATTGGTTTAACAACCATATTGTACATTTTTAATAAAACTTCAACTTCAGCAGAATCAGCAGTCGATAGGTTGGATTTGACTTTTAAACCAGGCTCGCATGGATAGCACCATGTTAAAGCATAGGAAATTTGAAAAATATCTAAATAAAAGTCAATCCTGCACCTAACTCCAATGGAGCAGTGTACAAACTTTTAAATCAAAACACACAATAATAGAATAATGCATAACAGGCTGTTGGTATGAAATTATTAAATGAGTATTCACCATTATAACTAGTATAATAAGGCAAATTTGTATATTCTATACAGATACTTATGATGTACTCTCTATAGAATAATTAGATTGAAATTTAATCCATCATACTAGTGAAACTAGCGATCAATCTTTCATCGGACTGAAAATATTCAATCTAATATTATAGATTACAAACGATAAAATGATTCTGCTATAGACAGAAAATTCAATCTACCAGATTGAAATCCTCAATCCAATAGATGGAATAATCAATCGAATAGATCGGTCACCAATTACAATCCGACAGACCGAAACCCCAATCCAGTCATCTCAGAGAGTATAGTAGGGTACATAAACATATAGTACATCCAAACCGCAACTCACTGTGTTTCGAGGGAGTATGTACATAATTTATAAATAGAGCAAGGCTGTATACATACCATATTACGGTGGGTTTGTCTTACGGTGTGCAAGTAAATTATACAAGTACCGTGAAATAATAACTGCCATCTCGAGAGGTGGGTCCAACAGGAGACTTAAAAGAGCATTCAAATCCAGACAAGCTACTTGAGGGAATTGATATAGAAGATATGTAAACATCTCTATCCTGAGCTGTTTATAAAAAAAACATTCTAGAAGGAAAGTTACATAATTTACAAATACGTTTTTCACGCAAGACATTGCGATAACGACCCATCTCAATTTCTAATGGATGCGTACTAAGTCTCAAGTGTGTTAGAGCTTTCCTGTATTTCTTATGTTTCACAACGTTGAGATATGTAGAGAAGGATATGTCATTCTTAAACATTCCATAAGTTCTGAGTTTACAGGAGAATATTGGAGATGGTTTAGTGGCATCTTGAAATTTCAAGGTAAAGGATTTCTGAAGCTCATTTTGCAGCATGGGCATAAACCGAGTACTATTAACTGGGACAGTGTCAATTCCAAGATTAATAAGGAGACTGTATACTGGTGAACCAAGAACTTCTTGGGTTATGTTCATAGATTTCTTTATCTGCAGTATAGGCTTTGTACACCAGCCTATTGTGGTCAACTGTTTGTAGGCGGAGCCAGTACTTCACCATGCTGATATACACCTGACAAGAGGATGGGTAAAGCCCAAGCTCCGTAAGAGAGCCGATATTAGAAGCTCTCTTGGGAACTTTACTTACTTTGACTGTAACTGCATTGCATGGGAGTTTGTCCCAGTTATGAAAGACGTCAGTACGTCTGGGAGCCAACAATTGGGCACCCCATATCTCTGAACCATATAATGCGATTGGTTTAACAACCATATTGTACATTTTTAATAAAACTTCAACTTCAGCAGAATCAGCAGTCGATAGGTTGGATTTGACTTTAAACCAGGCTCGCATGGATTTGTTTTTTAGATTAATCATAGCAGGACGGGAACTGCCACTACAGGAAAACAGAATACCCAAATATGTGTACTGTTCTACTATTTCTAGTTTGGTTCCCCCCCAAAAAGTAAGAGAATTTTCTTAACGAATACTAAAATGAAGTCCCAAAAATCATTACTTTAGTCTTATACTATCATTAAGAGACAGCTTCCAGACAGAGCAGTAGCGATCAAGGTTATTCAAGTTAGATTGTAGACCATCACTGGTATTAGAAAAGAGAACAAAGTCATCCACAAACAGCAAGGGTGTAACAGGGGTATCTGATAACACAGGACAGTGTGAATGAACTATATACGGGGGGAGGGGGCGGGGGGTCATATACTATTTCGTTGATGTCATAGATTCTTCATGTCTGTTAGGTCTTACATGTATCTACAACATAAATTGTAAGTCACGTGTCTGTGCATTCCCTCTGATAGTAGAAACTTGCTCACTGCAACCGGACGCTTCCCATTTCGTAGGCTGGTACTGCCATGTAAGACGAAACGTGGATTTCAGGAAAGACCCTCACTTGTACGCCCAAGAAGTGTTCCTGGTCAGCTTTCAGTTCTTTTGTTCATTGCCATGCTTCCGCATTCAGAGAAGACAAATAATCCCTTGCAATATGAAACATGGCCTCGAGGTCCGTGATATGGATCAGCCAGCGAAATTCAATTTGCGATCGGATATAATTGCGTCGATGAATTCAGACAGCTTAAGAGGGAAACCAATTTCACGGAGTGATATTGCTGTTACAAAGTTATTTCCAGGTAGGAGTATAGAGCTTTATGGTTGCATCGCCAAAGGCCAAATATTGTAGGCTAGGATAGTCTATTCTTAGGAGAGCCCGGTCTGATCAATTATCTTCTGTTGTCTCCGTGTCTGGAGAGTCCGACAGAGTCGAGTCCGACAGATGGGAATAACGGTTATTAAACGGTTAAAACTATAATAGATCATATTTGCCGCACAGTATACACAATTATGCGTGTTCTAGAATAGACCGATATAATTGACAGTCGGTCTACAACATGGACTTGAGAGGATGAAATGTTATAAATTTATCTAAAATTGTTCAAAGCATAAGTATACATATAATTTAGTTTCTAGGAATAAAAGTTCAGAATATATGTTTGGAAAACGTTTGGTTTTTGCAGTAACGTGCCTGGAACTGCGGTAAACGGACATTGGATCAAAGTTGACCCTACTCATCTTCGCATATCCAAGTCGAACAATACAAGTGTGGCCTTGGCAAAAATAACACATTTTCTCATCAGAATACGGGTTTGGTGGTTACAAGCGTCTGGTCCGTCATTCATAATTCAGCCGTCGTCCATTAGAGAATATCCGCGTCCATAATCCAAAGACCTATTCCATATTCCAGTATTAGCACCAAATTCAAAAAGACAATCATAGTATACATAAACATAGGCGTGTTTCCTGCAAGAGAGAAGCGGTCAACAGTTTCCAATGATGCCGGCAAGACATCATGATGTTCCAAAAATATCAAATCCGTATCGCTGATCAGTATTCTTAATCCATAATATTCGTTGTAAAGTCGTCATCTAAAGAATGATGTATCTCTGTCACGCTTAGATTGTGACTGTTCATACGAGTGTCATAGCTCTATAAATATTCCGTGATTAATATTAAGAGAAATGCAACTTTATGACCTCTTTAAAATTCAAATTTGATTGGCTATTCGAAGCAATGAATATCGACTGATATTTTCGTAATATATCAGGTTATACGTTCTCTCCAAATATACAGATATATAACAACTATGTACCACTTTGAGTAAATTACCTCGTATTGTAAATCTTACAGACACTGAATGAAACGGCATATGTGCGACTGTCACCCCGCTCACGTTGTAGGCCTATTGGTTCAAATAGAAGATTTCTGGTCTCCCTTGCATGGGCAGACTGTATTTTACAGATAACAGTTTGCTAACCAGTGGCCTAACAGGAGCACCGATTGGCTAAATTCGAATCATATGCTCCTCCATTGGGATATTATATTTTGCATATTGCAGGCCAACATCCCCACTCCATTACACCAGATCACTCCACTATGACACTGCCCCCAGTAACGAACGATGACCTTTAGACGTACCTCTAGCGTATAGAGAAATCCCCAAGCCCACATAGTTCAGTTTGAATCCTACCGAACTACGCCTTCAGTTTTGCACATGAGCGAACTATTTCTCGCATGCTCTACCCATATAAACGGGGGAAATAATCTCACGGTCATTCTTTTTCCGCTAGATCAACAGAGGTATAATGCAGAATTGAAAAGTAATCAGAATGCTGGACAAACACTCGCTTTTACTATATATGTTGTCGCTTCCGGTGGCGTGCTGCTCGGGTGAGAATCCTTCCCGAAAATCTGACGGGTGGCTGGGGTATTATTATGCCTCAGGGTGTGGTCGATTGTAGACTTGAATACCTTGCCTTCTTTCCATGACGAAGGACCGGTGGCGGTTACCATTGTCATCAAATTGTGCCTAAATCTGGACAGATTTCGTTTCCACCCGCTCGGTGTGCAAATTTTGATCCACATGTACCGTTAATTTGGGTGAGACTCACCACGTGTACGTGCAAAAATAATGTAAAAACACCCACAATGGCTCCTCCAGCTGGGCTGTGTTTGTGATGATAGAATAATAAAAATTTCAGACACCATTCTTGTTCACAATGTCTCTGTAGTCAACTAATAAAAAGGGTAGGTTTAGAGGTTCCAGAGATAGTTGAGCAGGATGTCTGCTAGTGTACGGAAGCATGCTCTGACGCTTCCGGTACTAAAGACGGCCCCACTCCACTCCGGAATAGTGTGCGTGGCGCAGATCCCACCCTCGTGTGCTGTCTGTGTGAGGTCATACTCAGTATCTTAAACGGGAACGTTCGAGTGACGCCAGACTCAGAACGTGAAGTTGGCCAAGCATAAGACTGGTCTCTGGAGCCTGATGCAGAAGCGAGTCTCTCGCAAACAGACGAGAATGATCTTACAGAATGGCGGGTTTCTCGGAGCCATCTTAGCGCCGTTGACTGCCTTTGTGCTATGTCCTCTATTGGGTGGACTCTTTGGTCGAACCACACGAAAAATGGTTCTGGTGGACCCACGCCTGCTTCAATGCCTACAATCGCCGTACCCCCTCCCACCTACGGTGATGACGATGAACACACACGAGTTAAGCGACAGTGAGAAAGTACAACAGTACAATCAGACGCTTCAATGGCGCATCACGTCTCCATGGGGAAATACAAGGCCTCTGAACCAAACCCAGCGTCAGTCGCACAGTCAGCTCAACGCATACAGACAAAACCACTTTAGCACCCACATCTCCAATGTATCCGTGTCGTTCAAAAAACAAACTGTCCTGGTATTACAGCGGGTGAAAGGCAGTCCGAACATTACCTGGAATGATAAGGCGAACTACGGGTACAGAACCAGGAAGTCTGCGGTACCCACATGACTGATTTAGTGAAGGACTTGAAGGGTCAACGCAGGTCACACACGGATACTCAAGGTTGGGAGGTGTTTGCCCGAGGCATGAAAGACATGCATGTACCATAACGAATTAGTGGGGAATCCCCAGCGCTGGGTTTGGATGCCGCGGGAAATAGAATAGCAATGTCCGGTACACGTATCCCAGAAGTCGCATTGATAAACTCGACCCCCACGGACCTTGGAAGCCGAGTGGGAACCTGAGCCACCACCCAATACACCACAACGGATACATTCCTTATGTAAACCTTTCCAACCCTTTAAAACACCACCCCTAGTCAAGACACCCCAACTCTCCAGAGCCGTGATATGTAGCAAGTCACCACGACGATCACGACACCGATAACACGCCCCCAAGGCCTGGTAACACTGAAAACAGCGGCAGTAGGAAAGCTCATTCGTCATGTTTTACCTCACACTATTTAGGAAGAGCTCGGCTGTGGTGTTTCCCAACAACAGCTTAGCCAATTATGTCCCACAGCTGCCACATGCCTTACATCTCCCCGGACACTGGGAGAGTGGTCTAGTGGCCACGTGTAACATGATACGGTGTGGTACGAAGTCGTGTATGAAGGCAACGCCTACAACTTCACTCTTACAAAAGGCCAGTGCCATACACCCCAAATATTTGTCCTGGCATTGCGTAATCTCATCTATAGCTCGAGTCCGAGTGGAATCATTATATCCCGTCCGAAACAGATATTATTGATGGAGCATCTCCCGCGCTCCAGTATCAAAGCAATAGGTCCCATCGATTTTACCATCAGCAAGGCGGATATGGCCTGTGTGGATTCAATCCATACGTACTTGTATGTGAAAGAAAATATCGTCAATGGTAAACCAAACGATGCTCCAATAGCCGCATGAATGAGGCTGGGACATTTGTCAAGCCGAATGGCATCTGTCGAAAATGGTAAAGGCCACCGTTACGGAAAAGTGGAAGATACACGTTGCAGATGGGCCCACGTTTGCATATCCATCCAACTAACTTGGAAACATATCCAAGACAGATTTCTCGCCCACATTCAACAACCTGTTGCTGCACTGGGTTGCACCCTCGTGTTCAAAGCATGATGTTCCTCTAATGTCCTGCAATGGAGTTAAAAGACTGCATCATAGCACAACTGAATAGCAGTTTTGTCAACTAATAGACAATCTATTCATCTGGCGCCAACTCCATATTTGGTCACAGAAAAAATAACAGACAGCAAGGGTTCGAGCGTCGGACACAAAAGGAATGATGGAAGATTTGTGATCGTCAAATCCGCTGTGCTATTCTCATAATTTATTGTGATGTTTTTGCTACGAAGGATATCCATAGCCATTTTTTAAATCCAGAAAACTCTCTTCTTGGTGAAAATCAGAGGACTTGAGCACGTAATGAGGTAGGAGGGTCGTAGGAACCTAAAGGGATAACACTGTGGAATATGGGCTTGGGCTTCATGATGAATACTCGCTTCTCCATCGAGAGGAGTACCGGTTGTTCTGTCAATGGAGAGGGATCGATTACGATGTTAAGCTCTGTAATCATACTCTAAATCCCCTGGTTGTACAAATCTCTGCCCTCACTTAACTTGAAGAAAAAGAATCAGGTTGGTCAAAGCTGGCGAGTGATTGAGCATGAGAGGCATATAGGTAACTTCAATAAATGCCGTCCCTCCGTTGAGCAGAGATGGACTGTCTAATGGTTGGGCGGTTATGCTCGTCTGAGTACACATCATTATGCATGCAATGACGCCTGCAGGAATTACAGTGTGGGGGAAGGGCCATAGCACTGACGAGATCATCATCTTTGTATCTATATAGGTCCTACTGAAAGCATAAGTATGGCCATTTTGTATGTGAATGTCTTTACGGTATATAGTTCATGTAAGTAGAGATACCGCTTTTCAACTTGACTTCACATGTTAGCATATGGAACAATGGCCGACCACTTCCTCATTTGCTGCTATTGGAAATCCCGTAAATTCACGTCACTTCGTCTTACAAGAACTATGTCTTTTCTTCAAAATTGCTCTGGTTGGATACTGCATATAATTGTGTTCATCTTGCGGAAATACAGACAGAAACAGTCAAGGTTGGTCAGTTCTCATTCTGGACTTGATTGAGAGATGTCCATTGGTGTATCTTATATGCAATTCAAGGTGAACAAACAAAGACATAAATGTTGGAACAAATTTAATTAGCATAAAAAAGCATATTTTTAACAAGAAAATAACATAGATTGGATTAACAGGGCATGAAAAATCTGGGAAATGCAGGTATATATTTCACATGTATTTTCATGGTTACCAAACTTGCCAAATATCTGTAATTCCAGATACAGGTAAATCTGGAGTAAGCAATCCACGAGCAGTAATATATTCCAGGCTCAATAAATATCCAAATATTTCATATATGAGGTTACTTATTATTGTGCACTGCAAAAAGAAATTACTGACAATTCACAGTAAAACAGTTGGTGATAAGCCACATCATAATCACAAGTACTGCATATCACTGCATATTCATGCCAGGAGCGACACTGAAGGGCACTTCATGCACATGTGTTTTTGTCTTGAGAGCCAGTAAGACCACCATTTCGGGTTGCTTAGTTGCGCTAAAATGCTCAAATTATTCCAACAATAATTATGGTTCAAATTTCTTGAACTGATGAACAGGCACAGACACAGACAAAACACTCTGGTGTTGCTGGTTCTCTTGAAATAACGTATGTGTGTGAACTTGCCCTTCAGTCTCACGCCAGCTGGCATGAATATGTGGTAATATGCAGTACCTCTGGGATTTCGATGTGGCTTATTCTGAAGACATTGGTATGTTTCACCATATTTATTGAGATATTACCAGCCAGGGGACCAATTTACTTCCATAAGTTATAAAACTTATAACCTTGCCAAGTTATCATCTACATATGGAAGTAACTGGGAGAAGTTGTGGTGCCAATTTGACCACAAAATAGTTGTGGGAGGAAATGCCATGCCAAGTTATCATCTACATATGGAAGTAACTGGGAGAAGTTGTGGTGCCAATTTGACCACAAAATAGTTGTGGGAGGAAATGCCACAAAAAGTTGACCAGAGGGAAGATAACCTGATCTTCCAATGCAAACATCGAAAGGTTACCCTCAGAATATTGGATTGGATCATCGATGTAACATCAACATTTCATCAGCAGAGTACCCGATAACTTTATAAGGTTATATATTAGCTGATAACTTTATAAGGTTATACAAATTGTCAATTTGCAAAGTAAACAAAAAGAAGTGTGGCCTTAAGTGATACCTCCTTAATCAACCATAATGTCTTGGTTTTTCAAGAAAAATATACATAATTCATAGAAAGATTTGGGATACAAGAACATAAGCTCATATGTAATACATGTATCTAGGTTAACATCTTATGTTTATGTAAGCTTGATGAATGTACATTTATCACATGCACTTGAATGCAAGAAGGTTGTTAAACATAGCAAAGGGCTGTGTTAACCCTACCTGGCCTGGGCCCGAAATGCCCCACCACAACCCCCCCTACCAAACTTTCTGCGCTATCCCCGGAACGACAAAAAATAAAGAGCTTCGTGACTTTATAGTTTAGCATATTGGGGTCATTTTAAGCTTATTTGCATGACCCCACAAGGAGAGAATCATGGGTAAATTCAACATGGCGGCCATGTGGGGTCCCAGAAAAGTGATTTTATTTCACATCACATTAATATTTACTAATTTAGCATGCTGTTTTTGCGCAGAAATTGCACAAATAAAAAATTTGGAAAATCTGACCGAAAAATCGACCAAAAAATGTCCTTTTTGAAAACGGCCAGGATAGGTCCCAAAAAGCCCAGGCCAGATAAAGGTTAATAAATGAACAGGTCATACCACTGGTCAAGATTTTGTTGTAATTTATTTATAACTTCTGTATGTTGGTCCCCTGGCAGTACATTGTACTGTATGTCTTCAGTACAAAAAGATAATGGATTGTGAATAAAACATAACATGTAAAGAGCAGATCAAATAAAACTTAGAACTATAGCACCACCCTGCATGGGTTTCAAAGACTCAACATTTCAACAATTCTATATAGACGTTCACTGACTACACTATGGACCACACTCAAAGCCTTCTTGGCAAAATCATACATGTACGCTTGCAAACTTGATAAATATGGCATTTATTTTATCTCAAGATATAATTGATAATCTCAAGAACTGAGACAATTTTCCACCTGACACAAATGCAGTAAATTGTCAGCAAGTATTTCTGGAGTGAATAGTTTGTGACAAATAATCAATGTTGAAAAAATGTTGAACAAAAAAGCATTAAAGGCACTGAAATGGGGCATCTATATTATGAGCAAAATATGCTGTTGGAAAACTTCCACCAAATCTTTGATGTTCATGCTCCATGGGCCATAGAATTTGTCCAGTCTCACACTACAATCTGCTCTCAGTTCTCTAATATTCCCAGAGCCTGAGGCAGTTAAATAAAAAAAACGAGCCTGAGGCAGTTAAATAAAAAAACAGTCACTTTGACAACAGTTCTACTTCTGCTCAAATTTTTCCTCAGTATCTTAAACATTAAACCCTATTCACATAGCCCCATGAAAAAAGATATTTATTGAATTGTCTTTTAAGCATCATATCAGGAACCAAAATTAGTTTTTAAAATCCTGCATAATATTATAAGCTTTTTTTAATATACAGATATTAAAGTCTGGCATCATTACCATGCTTGCCCCCGTGGATGAGAAACATATGCTAAATTGAGGTGTGCAAATCTACAATGAATGGAGGTGGCTCAGTATCTTTAATTTGTTCACGTTGTCAGACCACACAGCTGTAATCTCAGCATTCAGTGAGAAATGTCCCAATTATATATGATACATGTTAACACCAACATAAAGAAATTGAAGTTCCAGCATATTAGCTATAAGGATGTAGCCAACATAAACAATATAGCATCAGACAATTATTAAGTAGCATTTATATAAACACTCACTGCATTTAATATTCACATGAACTTGCATCGCATATAATAAATATACATTTATCTTAGTCTGCTACCGCATACCGGTCTCAGCATTATAAGTCGGAAACAAGATTGATTTGGCAAAAATATCAAATTGACTACATGTACATGTACAAAAATTGTAAATTACTACTTACAACACAAGAAATGGCAAGATTATCAAACCCTCTCGCATAAACTTGCCCAACTCTGTAGTATTTGTAGACAACATTCATGCTGGATCTGAAATCACTTGAACAGTTAATGGACAATTGATACAGGGGGCATTCTTCTCCTGAATGTATCACAATTTGGAGTCAATTACATGCATCTATACTTCTGATCGCTTGGACAGGCTGGTTTTACACACATTTCATTGTTGATTTTTACTATATGACTCGGTCAGATGTCAAAGAGAATCACGGACAAACGGACAGGCAGTAAAACCAATAGGTTTCAATACCTCGGACATCATCACAATGAACATCCCTGAACTGGAGTTAATCATAGCTTGGACAGAACAACGTAGGAGGGTTTCCAGATTTTGGGTCACAGTGACCTTGACCCAAATATGGGCCACAGTGACCTTGACCCAATTACCTCAAAATGAATAAGTATCTTCCTTGCTCCATGGGTAGGGTATATCCCAAGTTTGGTATCAAACCAGAACATGAAACTAGAGATATCGCACAGACATCAACAATTAAACAGATGGATAGACGGACAGTCTCAAAATCGATGACTTGCCTCAATTACACCGCAGAGAAGCTGTCAAGCAAGAAGCCTCCATGCACTGTCATTACTCAGAGCATACAACAAAAGAATGTTTTCAATGACAACAATCAATACATAATATTTCATTTTTCAATTAGCAGTAAACTGCTCCTCGTACAGTAGAGGACTAAATTCTCGCTATTCAAACCAGACTAAGTCATTTAATGCTACTGAGCTCTCCTGCACACACTTTTTCAAACCCTCTGGAACTTTATACAGCTAAAAGTATGCCTCATAGCTATGGTAATCTGTATATTTCTTGAAAGCACATTTCTTAAGGATTCCAAATATATAAATTTGTTCACTGTAAACCTGTAGGTTGTGAAGATATTCGGATTTTAAACAAATTTAACTTAAACGCTATGTTGAAAAAAGTATTCAACTTATCATAACTTACTTCACCATTTCCTGTAGAAAACAACTCAAATAAATAAATTTGTTCACTGTAAATGTGTAGGTTGTACAGATATTCAAATTTTAAAAAATAATTTTAAAAAATTAGCCTTTTCTAGATAGCTATTTTCAAAAAAAATATTCAACTTTTAGTCACTTGCATCATCATTTCCTGCAGGAGACAACTTTTATCAATTTTGGTCTAGTTCTCATTCTATTGACATTTAATTGAATATTTCTTTATAAAATTGAGCATCTCACAGTTTTGAACTTTGGAGTTCAGAATAAAATAAGAACTCGACCAAAAGTGACAAAAGTTGTCTCCTGCAGGAAATGATGATGCAAGTGACTAAAAGTTGAATATTTTTTTTGAAAATAGCTATCTAGAAAAGGCTAATTTTTTTAACTTATTTTTTAAAATTTGAATATCTTCAAAACCTACACATTTATAGTGAACAAATTTATTTATTTGAAATCCTTGGGAAATGCGCTTTCAAAAAATATATACATTACCACAGCTATAAGGCATAGATTAACCTGTATGAAGACAAATTGTAGAGGGCGTGTAAAAGTTTCTGCAATGCAGGAGGGCTCAGTATCCTTAATCTGTATTGTTTACTCTATAATATAATGCTTTATTTGTTTCTAGAGGATTCCACACAGCCCGAGGGCTACAAAGGTGGTTTCCTCTACAGTAAATATATACATGATATTAATAACTGCCCTTATAGAAATTTAAGGTTGCGGGGAGCTCCCGCTAAGCTCCCGGGCTCATATGTTAACTTGTGCGGGCTATCCGCTACCTTGCGCGAGCTATCCGCTACCTTGCGCGAGCTATCCGCTACCTTGCGCGAACTAGTGCGAGCTAACCAGCTGATCGCGACAGCCAGCGGGAGCTACCCGTTAGCTTGCGTGAGATACCCGCTACCTCGCGCTCACTATCATAGATTGTTTCTAGTACTCACCGCAAGTTTGCGCTACCTACCATCATCGCAGAGTTTCAAACCTGCTAGCTCGCGAGAGGTAGCGCAACTTTGCGGGAGCTATCGCAAGTTTGAGATATTTGATAGTCTCTGTATTCTTGAGATTCCACACCATTACTTTTCCTGTCCAGCTATATAGGCCTTCCTTAAACCAACATCTGGAAAATCTGGGTCAGTCTCGTGACCAGTGTGTAGGAATACATTAATAAAATTCCAAAGTTCCCTTCCACACAAGGCCAAAAAATCTGTTCTCTGCAGTGCTACAGATATTTACTTATGTTTTCACATTCTTGTGAATGATAAACTTTCTTTAGATATGGGATTAGTGCCCTTTTATTCTTGGTATTTCCTGCCCTGGAAATGGACTACTTTTGAACGGGGAGGGATGGTGTGTGATGCAGTCAGCATTTGAAAAATTGGAGGGAGAAGCTGTTATACAGCTCAGTTCAATGGATGTATCTATAAGAGAGAGTCATTTCATGTTGTTTCATTAGTTTCTGGTAAGTACATGCTCTTTTAAATGATCAAGCAATCATAGCTGAGTTTTGCCTGAAGTGAATTAACATAGTGAGAGTAAGAGAGGGTTTAATTATGAATTTTCTAACTTAGACCTGGTGTAGAGTATAAGGCATATAATGCATTTAGTAATCCACTGAAACTCACCTCATGTTATTTCTTAAAGATGAATAGCAATTCAATTTGGATTCACTTGATACCAGTACTAGGCTATTTCTTAAGCAAACTAAATGGATGGTCATTATTCAGTTAACCCATGGTTAACCTCAATTAGCTATAAAACTTTTAATTTTATTGGATAGTTAATCTACCGTACCTTTTTGCAAAATTCAGATCTTTCCCCCTAATTTGTTCTGCATGTATTCAAATAGCTGGTGTATATAGTACATG
Organism: Hanleya hanleyi; assembly: GCA_036873755.1. Classification (NCBI taxonomy): domain Eukaryota; kingdom Metazoa; phylum Mollusca; class Polyplacophora; order Lepidopleurida; family Hanleyidae; genus Hanleya; species Hanleya hanleyi. The sequence goes on from JAVTVY010032405.1 coordinate 137,133, forward strand.
TATGCTCACCCTGTCTTTGTTCTGATCTTGACCTACATGTACATAATGAATTTGTGAAATTGTAGGCTGAACCAGGGTCACTGATTTTGTGGATCAAGTTTGATAGGTCGCTGGCTTGCGCAACCTACCACTAGCTTGCGCCACCTACCACTAGCTCGCGCAACCCTACAACAGTAATACAACTCTGGATCTTCGTTAACTAGCGCTGGCTACCATGGA